>VWZZ01003694.1:46777-64124 GCA_013399095.1 Psophia crepitans | reverse complement strand
TCCCCCCCCCCCCCCCCCTCCCTCCTTCCCTCCCTCCCCCTTAACTGACATGTCAGTTTCTATTTGCACCCACTTGCAGTGTGCCTTCCATGAGTTCATCAAATTACAAAGAAGATTCTTTCTCTCTCTTTCCTGTCATTTCTACCTGGTGCGGTATACTTTTGTTCCTTCATGGAGAGTGATTTCTCCTCTGTCTCTCATCCCTAAGCAACAGAATGCTCAGAATGGTTTTGTTCTTTTTTAATAGAAACACTAGTATTTCGTTTGGAGGCCAGAAGTCTGCTCTGTTGATAATTGCAGTCTCATCCTCTTTCAATTACAAAACGCTGTTCTATTGCATTATGGGACAGCACACGTACCAGAAGACATGCTTGAAATTTTAAAGTCAAGATTATTGTCAAAACTTTCAGAGAGGAATATTTATACAGGAATTATTCTACTACCTTAAAAAAAAATAAATCCTTTTTTTTAAGGTAATAAAACATCTTAATTCTTAAAGCCTACTTTGATTTTTAGGACTTTTTTTTCCCCAATTAAGATGATATAAACCAGAAATAGATATACATATAGATAGATAAATATGCTAAATATTATCAGGTATACATAACAGTTGGAACCAGGATCAAAAGTGTACCTATTTCATACAGATAATTGCATCAAAACTGGGAGAACATTCTCAATGTTGGAGAAGAACAGTAAGCAGGAATTTTAACAATAACTGTAAGACATGAAGGATAGCATAAAAGTTAAAAAAATAACAGAGTTAATGACTTCGAATTCCAAAAGCAGATATAGGAATTGAACCAAAATTGACGTACTGATTGTTCATATCCACAATGAATTACTCCTTCAGCAATTTATGTGCTTTAACTGCAAAATCTAAATAGAGTTCCATAAAAAAAGTAATTTATTTACTTTACATCAAACAGAAGAGCTGATATTTTGGAGTACGCAAAAAGTACTGAGAGGATAGGAGTTGTGACAAAGTTAGTGAAAAGATTAGTGGTATTGTCAGAAAGAGGGATATAGACAACACATAGGAATAATTACATAGTAAATGTATATAATAGAAAAGAATATGGTGGCACTGAGAATGAATCAATAAGATAGATAAACAGCAGAGACTACAAGATTTAAAATACAAAACTAGGAGAAATGAATATAGGAACTCTACAGTCGGAAGGATGGTAGGTAACTCAGCTTTGCCTTTTGGTTGGTGACAACAATAACTTTGTCACTTATGGTGTAAATTCATTGATGTTTGATAAAAGCAGTAAGATAGAGGCTAACCAAAAATAACTGCTGTAAGTTAAGCTGGAAGTAATAGATCTATATGGTCAGAGGGAAGAAAATGAAAGATAAACAAATACACAGTATTCTGTATTCCACACGTAAACAGAGATTGTGATATTGTAAGTATGGTTCATTCTTGTCAACGAGGTGTAGAAAATAATACATTTATTAGTATGGGCGAATAATGATTATTGCAATGTACTGAAACTCATGTAAATATATACTGAAGCACCATAGTACAGGAAGGTTAATGGCTTAGAGCTGAGGTGTAATAAACAGGGACTTCCCATATGAGCTGCAACCAATTTTTCTTCACTCAATGAATAATGGAGAAACAAATGGCAATAGAGGTAAAATCAACTCTATCATATGAATGTTTGAAAAATACAACTTTTACTTTGATTCTGCATAAGCTGCACTGACATCACATAAATATTTCATAACAAGGAAAGATTTAGTCCATGAAATACATATTAGTGTAACCAAATGGGACACAGTTTGTTCAAACAAAATTCTCACTGTGCTGTAGGTTTTAAAAATATAATAAAAAGTCTAGAAAGACTCATACATCTTGTATGCTTTTGTCTGTGTTTTAAGATTATTAGCCTTCTGGAGTATAAGTGGCCTTTATGTCATAATATTTAAATATAGAGGATTAGAATAAACTCATTATTTATAATCCATTCTTCCTCAGGATAGACCAGAGACAATTTGAACTAGGTTCTACAAGAAAATCTATCTGTATCTCTGGAAGAGCTAATGAAGACATTATATTTCATATCAGTTCTGGGAAGAGATGAATCTTAGGCTGTAATTAAAAACAAGAAAGAAAACCATAAAAAAACCCCACCCAAATCCAAAAGATATTATGATTTCTATACCACTAAGTTCAGAAATTTAGCTAGAAAGAGGATCTGAACTGACTAACTGCCCAAACACTAAGAAAGATCAATAGAAGCACATATACCTATGCCTATCCTGTTTGTTTGAAGCCATGTTATGTTATGAGAAGAAATGTTATGGTAAGAATAGTTTCTTGCCTTCTGAGAGGAAAATAACATGGTTTCATCCCAGAATTCTAGGGCAAGTTAAATATGGCACCACAGAGCTATTAATTAGAATGTTTAACCCATTACTTATTTTGGCTTTGGTACTAGAGGAATGAAAGGAATCAAATAAGACAGCAGCTTCTATTTGTATGCCTCAAGATGAATATCAGATCATAAGAAGCAAGAGTAAAGTGCAAGAGTTTAGCAATTTGTGAATAAATATCATAAATCAAGGAAGAATATGAAGACGGAAATCATACCTCACAAATCCACTAGAGTTCTTTGTGCCCTAGGGCTAGAGGATCTCACTGATGTAATGTATCTGAATTTTAAAGAAGATTTTGGTAGTCTCCTTCATCAAAGGATAATGAAGGAGCTGACTTGTTCATGGGATAAAAAAGGAAATTGCTTCGTATACTGCAAAGTGGTAAAAAGATAGGGAAATTGTGAGCATTAAACTGTCACTTCTCATGCGGGAGCATGCCAAAGAGTGCATTTTTTGTGCAGAGGAAGATTGTAATTTTTAAACAAATCTCAGGATTATCTGCATTTAAAATGCTTTGTTTTGTGTCATGGAGTGGTCTTAGAGCACATAAAAGTATTTATTTTGGACAAAAACAGAGTGGAAAATGTATTTCAGGAGCATATCTAGCATACTCCAGCCACAAGGGCGTTCAGACTAGACTAGAGCTAGTCCCAAATACAAAACCACCTGAAATGTATAGCATCAGTATGGCATCTTCTGTATGAACAGTTTTGCTCTACAGATTCACTCTTACTGGTCTGTCCTACCTGATAGTGTAGACATAACAAGAAGGTCTATGCTAGGACCAGTATTATGCAATATATTCATAAATGATCACAAAAAAAGCAGTGAATATTAGGAAGATAAGTTTGTTGATGCTCCCAGTATCAACAAATACTCCCAATAATCAAAACATACTGATTTTGAAAAGCTGCAGAAAGATTTTCTGTTGCTGTGTGCCTGAATAGTAAAACGGCAAATGAAATTCAGTGTTATCCCATGTAAATTAATGCAGATGTAGAAAAACAACAGGTTTAAAACACTGCCAATATTTAATGAGTACCAAGCAACAAACATGTTTGAGGTTACTAAGGCAACCTTATGGAGGTGGTTGTAGGTGTTAGAGAAAAAGAGTCAAGAAAGAAAAGTGAATCAACAATAAAAATTTTGAAAATGACTGACGATGGAAGAAAACAAAAAATAGGATAAATCAAAGCTAAATGAATCCTAAAGTTATATACACAAGATCAAAAATAGCAGATCCACTGTGTGTGTCAAGGATCATAAGAGAGGAAAAAGAGTATAATAGATAAATATGTGGGAAGTTTCAAGTTCTATTCTATATATTTTCAAACAGCAAATTGGTATTGCTAAATCAAAACAGGTGGAGTGCAAGTCATAGAAAGGAAATAATGGATAGCTGGAAAGAGTCTTATGATGATCTATAGAAAGATAATGAACTATTACATGTTATTGACTGGTCAGGAGAACAGAACCACCAGCATTAAAATTAAAAATTGTACTTTTAATTAAAAGTCTTCCAAAAAACCCCAATACATAAAGCCAACTCATATGATAACTCAAGGTCACTTTTAAAATGGGACTTCCGGCATGTGATGTGTTCAGATATTTAGGAAAATGGACCATGCACTAACATGAAGAAATGTTGCCTGGCAGTAATTTGCAAGCTATTGAACAATTTCTTTGGTATTGCATGTAAGGAAAGTCAAGCTGAAGTCACTTTAGAATTTAAAGGAAGACGGGACAAGTGTTACCACCAAAGGGACCAGATAGAGAAAGGAGAGCGATCCAAGATCTCCCTTATAAATCTCAACAATTTAATCAGAGAAGTATTAGAACTTGGCTGATTGTTTGTCTTATAAGCGTTTTATGTCACGGGATATGACAAGTTATGCCTGAGTGATGTTCAGATGAGCTTTCCACCACATCTGGTTACTGGTTATGTCACAAGCATAGTTGCCTGTAAAAACACAAGTAACATGAGAGATATTTTGTCAGCAAAGATGCATAGTGAATGTATACACTGTTACCTTCTTAAAATTCTCTGTTGATCTGTAGAAGAACAAGACCTGAAGACACTCTGAAAGGTAAAATTTTGGGGCATTATTATTATTATTATTATTATTATTATTATTATTATTATTATTATTATTATTATTGCCATACAGTGAAAAATCAGCATAGTTCATATGAATGACCTAACTGAAGATGATATGCAATATCATGAGAAGACAAATTAATAATACAAAGGCAAGGCTCTGGATGAATGTGACAAATAAACTTGAAAATGGAAATAAAAATTAAAAAATCTGATTTCTATGTAGAAGATGTACCTACTTCCATGGGCATGTGTGACTGTCAGGAGAAAACAATTGGAGAAGCTTCAGAAAAGTTTTATTCAACAAATGTTGAGTTATTTGAAAAGTAAAACCGTTAACAATAAAAGTTCAATGAATGAGCTCCAGAAAAGATTGTGCTGATAGGGTCTTTATTCACAGCAGAGCGCCTCTTTTTTTTAATATGCACTTATAAAGAAAGTGAGCACTTATGAAACACAGTGCAAATCCGTACAGCTTACACTCTATATGTACTTCTCATCAAACATATGCTGACGGTTCCACAGGCTGTGGTGACAGACAGCTTGTCTATCAGTGACAGACAGCTTCAAGATTTATCTTCCTGTATTCATTACATTTCTTTGGTGCCTTTTGTGGTGAATGTCCTGTTCTGGTTGTTTGCTTTTAATGTTGTTAATACAGAAACTTTAATAAATAGTCTTTATGTTCAATCTCCCACATTCTGACACTGGTACTAAGCAACTGAAGATTTGCTCAGAGCAAGCCCTTATAATGGTTCATTAGCCTATTGCTTTGCCATGCACTGTCTCTTAATTAGATATGGATCCACCACACACCACAGAAAATGGCTTGGGACACTCTGACATACAGAAGAGATACTCAGATACAGCAGAACAGAACAGGGAAAAGAAACAGAAGTGTTTCAGGGTGGAATCAGGAGGGACTAATGGAATAGAATTCATCAACCTGAAAAAGTAATAGATGAGGGGACAATAGAATAAGGCCTACACAGAGATGAATGGTATTAAGATGATAAATAGAGAATGATTAATCACAAGAAGTCCACTCAGTGAAATTAACAGTTAGCAAGCTTCAAAGAGAAATAAGTATTTTTCCACACAACCTACAATTATAGATAATAGATAAGACCGGTTATCGGTGCCCGTTAAATGCAGCATTCAAAATGCAGCTTCTAGTTCTGAAATCCCTGATGACCTGTAGCCATGAAAAATATAGCAGTGCAAGGACAATTCTGCACTTGCCATGTTCCCATGTTCTTTCCCTACTGCCCTCCCCTGGACAAGGAAAAATGGAATAGATGGCCCATTGTCCTGACAGAGTACGGAAATTTATAAAATCGTCAGTATGTCTTATATAATTATGTCAGAATGTGAATAGGATACCCAATAAGTGCTTATAGGAGCATTTCCACAGTAAGCTTGGTGCCAGCCATTTTGAAGAGTTTCTAACAGAAAACACAGTGGATTGATTAATGTATATATGTAACTAACCACAGTAGCAGAATCATGTAATTACTTTATTCCTTTTATCTAACATCTTTAAAAGTCAAATGTATTCTGAAAAAAAGTTTACAGAATTCACAAGCTACTATTCTAGATATTATCCACTGTAACCACTGAAAATTTTAATACAGATGGCATTTGGATGAGTAAA
The DNA here is from genome assembly GCA_013399095.1 of Psophia crepitans. Lineage (NCBI taxonomy): Eukaryota > Metazoa > Chordata > Aves > Gruiformes > Psophiidae > Psophia > Psophia crepitans. The sequence continues at coordinate 57,984 of VWZZ01003694.1, read as the reverse complement.
ATGAAACTTTATTGGGTTTAGTGAGTCTGTTCTTCTGACAAAGCTTTACTCCTATTAGCAGCCGAGGTGGTTTTCTTTTTATTCATTATACTCTTCCTATGAGTGCCTGTTTGACTTTCACGCTGTTGATGTAAATGAACCCTTTCATTGATGATGATAATATAGTAGAGCAGCAATATGTGTGTATAATTGTACTCTTTAGAAGTACCTTTTAAATTTAAATCCAAGCTGCAATTATTTTAGATATGCAAATGATCAAATTGAGGGTAATGTTACAAGAGAAATTCATAACAGGTTCAAATCAGAATAGAAATGGCTATCTCTTCCTTAGGCTTATCAGAGATATCCTGATAGAATCCAAATTCATACCAAGCTGAGGAAAAGAAATAACACCTTCTCAGCTTTACATCCTCCTGTCAGAGTCCAATACTCTTTGTCCGGGTTCTTTCAGAGAAGCCCCCCTTCACATGAAGAGGGTTTAACTTATAATACCTAATTTACTTACGTTACATGGGAGTTCAATGTAACAGAGTGATAGAAGCAGTGTACTGAAATGACAATACGAGCACAGCATAGCAATTGCAACATACAGTTGAATCACAATACAAGTATCATTCCCATTACCTATCTCCCTACATGCTGATCATCATGATGCAGGGCATCCTGAATAACTAGGAAGGAATAAGAGGTTGAAACCAGTTCAAGTCCACTGCTGTTCTTCAAAGCTCATGTTGCTTGTTGTTGAATTTTTATATACCCTTTTGTTGGGTTAAGCAACATTTAGACTTTCCCCATGCTGATCTGGCCAACTCAGGAAGACAGTACTCTCTATTAACTAGCTCTGGGATGGCCACTTAGCAACAGTTGATGCACTCAACTGATACAAACAGTTGATCCACGGACATAGTCATTTATCTAAAACAAAGACCATCCACTGCTTCCCTTGGTATTGAGATAAGTTCAACTTTCTTTGCAAAAGTCAGTTACTCCCTACATTCCTCCTGATCTTCCAAGCACATTGCTCTTGCTCATCTCCTGTGAGACATCTTCCATTGCAGGGGTTTGTTGAGCTATCACACATCCTTATACTTTTTGGAAAAGAGCAAATTCCTATAAATTCCATAAATTCTTGAATTCATCTTGTTGCATCTCTTTCTTTTTTTTTTTTTCTTCTTTGGGAGTAATTTGCTTTTTCTTACAAAAAAAAATATTTAAAAAAATCAGAACAGTTCTTCGGTGTATTTTAGTTCACATCAGAAATGATTTTCTGAAAGAAATCACCCAGTCACTCCCAGATGCTGTGCTTCAGTTAGTTTCATGGAACAGTCTTAGAGCTTGTAAATTTGTTTTCTTCAGGACTGAACTAAAAGTAGAAGATGCAAGCATGCATTATTATTAATTGCATAATAATAATTATGCACATCATGCATAATGCTTGACACCTGCTCATGGACGTTCAGTCCATAAGATCAGACAGGTACTAAGACTCTGCAGAACACATATAGTGTAGACATTAGGTCCTCAGCATCAGGTGTTTCACTTTGCAAATTTGCTCTTATTCCACCCTAAAGGGGCTTCCAGTGTCTTCCTGGGAGTACAAAAATTCTTTTCTGCATCACAGGCATCCTCAAGGCATTACAATTTGGCAAGTCTATCTCACAAAAATTGTTTTGTAAGAGTAGTTGTTTCATTGATCTTTGTTTAAACATTCATGTTCGGTAATGGCTGCATGTGATGATCTAGAGATGCACATTGAAGACATACCTATTTTGATATGTCAGCTTTGATTACAGCATACATAGACATGCCTGAACCAGTTCCCTCAAAAACTGGCAGAAGCCTGTTTGGGAATCGTAAGCTTCCTCGGAGAAGTCCATACTCAATTTTGAATCCTGTGTTGTTTTGACTTTCTTGCTGTCATTATTACCCATAATAAACACAATGATACTTTACATAATCTGCAGTTTTGCTTTCCAGTTACAATGTCACTTTCCAGTTATGATGTCCTTTTATTGCTATTGTCCCCATATTCAGACAACATAGTTTCCTGGACAGTAATGCAAGTGATGCAGTTTATAAGACATTGTATGTGAGTAGCATACTCACATGCGATGTAACAAATAGCAATCAAGACTCAGTAAAATATCTGATAAAAATGAGACATTGTCCTTAATGTCTTTCAGGTAAAGAACAATGAATACTGTTTATTTTTGCTGAAAAAGAATGGAAACAGTCCTTCATAAAGACTGAGTGTTGGGAGGGGGTTAGTTTTTTTTCGTTTCTTGCTTTAATATTGAATAAAACTATGTCAGTCTTGGTCTTCTTAAACTAAGAGTTGCAGCAGCTTAAAATATTTTGCATTATGAAATGATGATATGTAGGGACTGATTGTTTCTATATAATTATGGCCATAAAGATGCTTGAAATGACAGGATTCTCACTCTATTCTGCAGTCTTTTTTCCCCCTCATTTCTTCTGTTGGCTCTTTTCCTATGTTGGGAGATCAGTATTAAACAAGGGGACTGCAGAGGATGGTAAAAACCTTTGCATATCAAATGAAATTAGACAATCAGTTTAATTAGGAAGAGGAGAATTACAATGCACTGTAACTCATATACAATCAGGCAACGTCTTCATTTGGATTTAAAGGTGAGAGTTCTAATAAGGAGTTGCCTCCAAAATGATCTTGATTCATTCACTATTGGCATAAAATATGTTAATACCTCATGCAAATACATATAGGCACATAGCTGGGTGTTTTATATTCTGATTTTTTAATTGTAGTATTTATTTTCAGTTAAGTTTTGATCAAAAAAATACTCTTTTCTGAATATTTGTTGTGAAGTTCATCTTGGACCAAACGTAGCCTCTTTTTTTTTTTTCCTTGTTTTTTGGAGTTATTTAACTTTCTTTATTATAGTTGAGAAGATATGAGGAAATTGAGCTAGCTATTGTAACAGCAAGACAGAGTTTGGATCGCATAATTTGCAAGAATAATCGAAGATAAAACTCACTTCCAAGTAGATTTTTCTAATTTCAGCCCCATGATAGAAAGATTTAAACGATACCACTTAGAAAGAGCAAGACACTGGTACCTTAATTTAAATATAAAGCTATCAATAAATGGGAAGGTATCAGAACCACCAAAACAAGTATCTGCCAGGTTCTTACTAATTTACTATCATCAAACTTCACCAGTGGATGGAAATGTTGATCTCTTCTGTAGCTATGTGTTTTCAGAAGTGTTATGCATTATCACAATGACTATTTTTAGGAAAAACATTTATTTTGTTGGCTTCGGTTATTCACATTCCTCAGTACTCACTATATTCCTCTCCACACTTCTAGTTCATGAGATTAGGAGATGCTTTTGCATGCATCTCTGGATCATATAGTAATAGCTGCACAGTTTCATTGTGGATGAATATGGTTCTGATACAATTAATAAGATTACCTGTGTTACAACCATATCTTTAAAAATATCCTAAGTGTGTGTACCCAGCTTTCAGCAATACCTTGTAAAACAAATTATCTAATTAGCAATATCAGTAATTTTTACCCTGGAAAAATGTTTTTCTAAGGAAAGCTGAATTAGACTATTAGTTCAGCTTCTCATAGTAATTATAACAATTATCAAGTATCGTATGTTCTGAAGTGCTGTCCAGGAGTCCTACAAATTCTAAGAAACTGTGCTTCTGAGAATTAGGAAAGATAATTCAGCTTATTTTACCCTCAATTCAGCTATGACTCATCATCTTTTTTTTTTTTTTTAAGATTGAGATGTTTTAAACTACTAATACAAAGAATCACATTTTTATAGGCAAACTGAAGGCTATATTTCTTCCTATGAAGCTGGGAGTTGTAACGAATATCATGCAGTTGCATGAAATAAAGAGTAAACAAATAATATGAAGGTTAAGGCTCCTACTGGTAGTAATACACATAGTTAATTTTAGCACAGAGAAAAAATAATCCCTATAAGGCAAGTGTCTGAAAGATTTAAACATTTCTTTCAGTACTTTAGCTAGAGTAAATTTTACCCCTCGTGAAAACAGTTCCAAAATTCTTTCTTTAACTGTGATCTAGAAGTTCCTCTCACTAAGCAAACCTATCTTATAAACAAATGCCATTATATGTACACTGAGAAGGAACAGGGCAAAAAACCCAAACCCAAAGTTTACAGTCAAACTTTGATTTTAGCCTAGTTCAGAACTTCAGGAGAAGTTCCTTATAGCACTGTCACTATGACATGGAAAGAAAATCTAGACAATTTATTATGAGAGACAGGAAGTAGGAAGGTGCATATTTACATGACATGCACCAGCCATCTGAATAAAGCTGACGTAAATAGGAAATATCAAGATTCCCTTTGTTGTGTCTAATCAGAACAGTTTAGTGTCTACAGTTTTAATATTTCAGTTTGTGAGATTGAAAAAAAAAAATAAAATAGTTCTTTCTACCTGTAGTTTCAATTTGAAATTCAGCATCTTTTGGCTGGATCCACAGATCTATAATCTGCTTACAATTTCATCTTTGGATTCTCACTCAGAGTTGCTTTACAGCTTAATTTTTCATAGTACTAACATGTCTTGAAAATCAGAATTTTTTTAATGATCTCAAATTGGTGTTCCAAACACCAGTTGAGGTCCTTAGAAAATTTTAGCCAAGATGCTGACATGATTTAATTGTTACATTGAATTTTTAATATTAACTTCTAGTATTATATTGCTTGTATAAATACTTCTGATTAAAAGTCTAAGGATTTAGTATTATTAATTTAAAATACTCTGGATCTTTCCACCCCCATAACTGAATAATTATTTGTGAAAAACTTATTTAAGAAATAATTTATTATCGGATCTGACATAGCTGCATTTGACACCATTCTTTATTTACCTTTGGACAAATAATAGTTTTATTCAGTCAGTTTGCAATACTCTGGGCCAAACTTCAGGCTAAAATATACCTGTAGGCAGAAGTTGTGAATTAAATGTAATTAACGGAGGACTTAAATATTTGTGGAAGAATGAGCTATACTTGTCTTTTAGCTGGAGACAGTTAGACCCTAAGTGGAAGATACTATGCACTTATGTTCCTGTCTTAAATGATATTTAGTGACAGAACAAATGATCTGGAGCTTCCAGCTGACCAAGTTTATCTCCATACATATTATGGTCCTATCATCTATAATTCGAATTGCAGAGAGGCACTACCATGCCAAAAGACAGAGAATGACAATACCCTGCTGCTCAACCAAAGATTGCCACTGGCACAACACAAGGATGGAGCAAGTCTGCCAAGTCTTGTAAAGCTCTTGGGGTGTACACGCATTAGTGTTTCAGATGGGTTTTGAAAGCGCTCTAGTAAGGTGAATATCCCCTTTCTTTCCGTTTGCAGTGCCGTGGTTCTCATTGTGGCACAGCCTCATAGTAGGTGTGATGCTAAGCTGGAAAATTAACTCCAGGACTCTGCCAAATTCACTCCTGCCTCAAATGGGCATTTAGTCCATGGGACTAGGATAGGGGCAGTCTAAAGCGGTAAAAAAAAAAAAAAGAAGGAAAAAAAGAGTAGTTAAACCAACAAGCCGTGAAATATGCATAGCAAATGAATCTGGTATTTTGCATCAGCAGTTTCTCTCTACAGATTTATTGATCCATGCTATTTGCTAATGTAGACATAGTTAAAGACTGCTAACAGATTAATCAGCAGTCAGAACAGATAAGTCTGCTTCTCCTCTTGTACTCATCTGAACAGCTACAAGTTACGTGTCTTTGGAATAGGTGTAAGTGAAAACTCAGCCACTTGTTTTTGTGTTCCCCCATCTGTCAGTCTTCATCATACCATTTTGTCCAGATTAAGTCTAAACTGGCTGGATTCCATCCAGATCACTTTCTCTGTCAGAAATTAAGGAGAGAGAAAAGCAGTTCTGTCAGGGACTGTTGAAAGTTAATCTAAAGGAAATGTCATTTAAATGCATGCAAACTTCTAATGCTACAGCAAAAATCCACACCCCATGGTACTGTTCCAAAATGTATTCAACATATTTTTTTTTATTTTTAAAGAAATACATAATTCAAATCAGTATTTTTATTGCACTGCCTATCTAGAGAAGAAAACTTGAGACAGACCCTAGAGTCCCATAAAATCTTCCAAGGTAATCTACAATTTAATCAGGGATCAATCCTTCTGGATGTTAGTACCTCATTTAGATGAATAGAATAATTCTCATTTGTAACTTATGTTTCAGGCTGCCTGTAAACCGAGACTCGCTTCACTGAAACAATGGTGTTCAGTTCACATTCTCTGATTTATTCTCAGAACCATGAGATGCAGGAAAATACGTGTGTGTGCATGTGCATTTGTACATGCCCGTAGCTGTACACGTTTGTGTCTATCCAGAGCTACTGATGGCATCACAGACCCTTTGCCCATGTGTGAAGGGTGGGAGGAAAGAGGGTGGGAAGGAGTTTGCAATGAATGTGCCTTAATGCAGTTATTTCACTTTGATCCCTTTGCCTATTAACTTAATATACAATAGTTAATATATAGTAGCGAGACATCACAATTACTACTGTCTAATCTTAAGAAAATTTTGGTAATTAAAATTACTTCACATCCATCCAAGCCTTTGGTAGGATTCTTGAACATAGAACTATGAAACTGTTATTAAACAAAACAAACAAAAAACCCCACCCCAAAACCCCACCAAAACAAAACAGTAAAATGGAAGTATGCATGACTCCCTCAGCTTCAGTTTTGAAAGTGTATTTTCCTTTGTAATGCGAAATCTACAGCTTCAGGGTTTTTCATTAAAAAAAAAATGGAGATTTAGGCAGCTTTAACTCTCAAGAGCTTTAATCAAGAACTGATCTCAAATCATAAATCGAAAAACTGCTCTGGTTCAGCCATCACTTTGGAAAAATAAATGATAACTGTATGAAAAAAAGAAAGAACAGAAAATATGCATGAGAACAAGGTTCCTCTAGTATATCAAATCATGTGCCTGTTTTATGTGACTGAATGAAAATATCAACTATATTGTTAGCATATACTATAATGCAAAACTTTGGAGAAAGACTATAAAGAAGTGTCATGAGATTTTATGCCACATTATCTACTGTGGAAATTCTCAGACTTTAAAGGAGTTATAGCAGTATACATTTTTAGTTTATGTACTATTTTCTTCATCTATAAGCTATGAATCTTACATAATGCTAAATTTATGCTTGATTTGTTTAGGTTTGGGGTTTTTTTGAGACTTATTTCTGCATTAGACTGTTCCATATAAAACACTGTTGAAATTAATGTGAATATAAATTTACTTGTATTTATGTAAATTATCATACAAAAAGCCATACTCATTTGTACCTCAGCTCAGCGAGTAGAATGATCCTTCCTTACTGCATAATTTTATTTTCTCTCTCACACTGCTTCTGTCTGCTAGCAAGGTGGCTTATAGAAACGCTGCATGGCAAGCCTCTTTCTCTGCTCGTGCGTTTCAGGGACCAGTCGTACCCTTATGCAGTTACAGCGCCGTATGCATTTATGTTCCTTGTAATCAGTATGCCACAAGGTCTGCAACGGAGGTGCCTGTCAGGCGAAGCTGCCAGAAAGTCTTTGCTGAGAGGATGGAGGTGCCTGAAGGGCTTCTAGATACACAGGGGGCTAAAGGACCCTCAGATGCTTCTCATTAGCCAAAGCATTGCAACAACTCATTGTCCCTCTGCCCAAAGGATTATGACTTTTTGGTTCGCTTACGTCATCATCTGCAAAATTCTGTCCATGCGCTAAGGAACCTATATTCCTTTTAGCTGTCCTACCTTCAATCATAGCATTAAACATTAGGAGAATTCTGATCTTCGTTGTGTTTTCAGAAAAATGTATTCACAAAAGCAAACTTACTGACTTTTGGTGATTGTGTTGAACCAGCAGCTTGTATGGTACAAAAGGCACTACAAAACCCCCGCTAGTAATTTCTGAACAGAAGCCATTTCTGCCCTTGTGCCATAAATCGAGCTATGTGTGCTGTGGGTAGAATATTGCTGTTACAGAGTATAAAGCTGCCATTTCATCACCCTCTCTTGCTACTCAGATTTCACTTATCTATAAATAGAAGATCCAAACCTGAGATATAAAACTATTGCCAATCATAAAACATAGCTAACACAGAAGAGCATCCTGAAGCATTTCACTGAATTTTAGACTGAGGTGAAGAAAAGGAACTGTTCAAGAGTTGTGTAATTGATAGTAAAAGGTTCTTCAAGATACATAAAAATTACACCTGAACTGAAACCATTTATTAGAGATGAGTAAAACTACTGAGAGGGGCTGCAGTTTTTCCCCTGGATATCACTGCAGGCCTTCTTAAATATTGCACAAGTACTAATTTGTTTGCCTTTCAGGTCTGTGATAATTTGTCAGTGAAGCGAGTTTCCAGAGAAAATGGAAAATAGGAATAAATGAAAAGAGAGGAGTAATGAGATTTGCCCTAAAAAAAAAAAAAAAGAATTTGAAGAAGAGTCTCAGAACATATGGTCTGGAGGCACAGCCAGAATTGCAATAAAGAGGAAAGTGCAAGAGACTCCAGAAAGGACAGACATTTATGAGTAAATCCCATAAGTCTTTCACACCAATATTATGAAAGCCACTCCAATAAAAATGTGATACCTGTATAAGCCATGAGGCAGTCAAGAAAAAAATAATAATTGAACAGGAACGTAACCTGTGGTAAAAATAAAAATAAGCAAATAGCGCTGTTAAAGAAAAGAAAGAAGCCCATACTAACCTCTCGTATCTATATAATGGAATGCTTGCATTTCCAACTACTCTTTAATAAGCATATCGTATTGTGTTTATGTGTCAAGTGTTTTTTAGGGGGGATCATGTGTGACAGGGTTGTCTTCCATGAGAAGCTGGTAGAAGCTTCCCCCGTGTCCAATAGAGCCAAAGCCAGCTGGCTCCAAGACGGACCCACCACTGGCCAGAGAGAGGAGTGAGAATACATGAGAGGAAAAACTCCACAGACACCAAGGTTACTGAAGAAGGACGGACAGGAGGTGCTTCAGGCACCAGAGCAGAGATTCCTCTGCAGCCCCTGAAGAAGACCATGGTGAGGCAGGCTGTCCCCCTGCAGACCATGGAGGAAATATGATGGGGAGTAGAGATTCCACCTGCAGACCATGGAGGACCCCACACCAGAGCAGGTTGAGACACCTGAAGGAGGCTGTGACCCTGTGGGAAGCCCATGCTGGAGCAGGCTCCTGGCACGACCTGAAGAGAGGAAGCCACGCCAGAGCAGGTTTGCTGGCAGGACTTGTGACCCCGTGGTTGACCCATGCTGGAGCAGTCTGCTCCTGAAGGACTTCACCCCATGGAAGGGATCCACACTGGAGCAGTTCATGAAGAACTGTAACCCATGGGAAGGACTCATGTGGAGAAATTCATGGAGGACTGTCTCTTGTGAGAGGGATCCCGTGCTGGAGCAGGGGAAGAATGTGAGGAGTCCTCCCCCTGAGGAGGAAGGAGCAGCAGAGAGAACGTGTGATGAACTGACCACAACCCCTGTTCCCTGTCCCTGCCATGCCTCGGAGGGAGAAGGTAGAGAAATTGGGAGTGAAGCTGAACCCAGGAAGAAAGGAGTGGTGGGGGGAAGGTGTATTTAAGATTTGGGTTTGTTTCTCATTATCCTACTGTAATCTGATAAGTAATAATTAATTTTCTTGAGTCTGTTTTGCCTGTGACGGTAATCCTCCTGTCCTTATCTCAACCCATGAGCCTTTCTCTCCCCTGCCCAGCTGAGGAGGGGAGTGACAGCACGGCTTTGGTGGTGTTCTGGATTTAGCTCGAGTAGAGTTGATTTCACTGGAAGCTGGGATGGGGCACAGCCAGGACAGGTGACCCAAACTGGCTGGGGGAGGTATTCCATACCATGTGACGTCATGCTCAGCATAGAGAGGAGGCTGGTCGGGAAGGGGCAGTACTGCTCGAGGCGGTGCGGCTCCCGAACGGTCCGGGTTTCGAAATGGGTCTGAGCATGTGGTCTGAGTTGTACGGTATTGTGTATCACCAGTACTTTTTTTTTTTTTCCCCGCTTTCTCTTCACTCCCTTGCTGTCCCAGTAAACTGCCATCTGTCCTTATCACAGCTCAGGGGAGTCTGGGTTCCCTTTCCCCCTCCCTACTGGAGGGGGGGGAGAAACGAGTGGCTGCGTGGTGCTCAGCTACCGGCTGGGGTAAAACCATGACAGGTGGGCACTTGGCCTCCAGCCATGGTCAACCCATCATGCATATAAAGCAAGATATATTTGAAAATTTACAAACTCTGTGACTGGACAAGTAGCAATGGTAAAAGTGTCCCATCAAATTTCCTTGAAGAAACATTCAAAAATATTACATGGACAAGTTAAGAAACTGAAGTTACTTCAGAAGAGCCTAAACATCAATCACCTAAAAAATATGAAATTATGACTCACTATACACAGGTAGAATGTTAAAGTATAATAAATTCATGTAAAAATGTGCTAAATATAGCAATGTGAATCTTTATATATAAGGAAAAAGGCAAACACTGGCATACATTTCACACATAAAAGTTCAGTAGGATAGACAATAGAAATGTATCATGAGAAATATATCACAGAATCATAGAATCGTAGAATCACAGAATGGTTTGGGTTGGAAGGGACGGTAAGGATCATCTAGTTCCAAACCCCCTGCCATGGGCAGGGACACCCTACGCTGGACCAGGTTGCCCAAAGCCCCATCCAACCTGGCCTTGAACACTTCCAGGGATGGGACCTCCACAACTTCTCTGGGCACCCTGTTCCAGTGCCTCACCACCCTCACAGTAAAGAATTTCTTTCTAATATCCAATCTAAATCCCCCCTCTTTTAGTTTAAACCCATTACCCCTTGTCCTGTCACTACACTCCCTAAGAAACAGCCCTTTGCTAGCTTTCCTGTAGGTCCCCTTTAGGTATTGGAAGGCCGCGATTAGGTCTCCCTGGAGCCTTCTCTTCTCTAGGTGGAACCACCCCAGCTCCTTCAGCCTGTCCTCGTAGGACAGGTGCTGCAGCCCTCTGATCAACTTTGTGGCCCTCCTCTGGACTTGCTCCAGCAGCTCCAGGTCTTTCCTGTACCGAGGACCCCAGAGCTGGACGCAGTAGTCCAGGTGGGGTCTCACAAGAGCAGAGTAGAGGGGGAGAATCAC
>VWZZ01003694.1:0-44566 GCA_013399095.1 Psophia crepitans | reverse complement strand
ATGTGACTGGCTCCTTGCAAAAAAATCCATACATTCACCAAAGAGAACCTTGGAACAAATTCCGAAGTACATAATCATGAGCTTCTTATCTCTCATTCAGTGTATAATATAAACAGAAATATCTACATTTCTATATGGATTCTATCTTTTAAGGTAATTTTGAGATAATATATAGTATCAAAATGTGAAAATTTTGGAACATTTGGAACCTCAACTAAGATGAAGAATGAGACTCTACTCAGTTCGAAAGCAGCAAAGCTCTGTGGCTGCTCCAAGGCTGGTTCCAAGTGCAGTACGAACCAATAGGACTTAAGCTAGCACTGAAATTGTCCCACCAGGCTCTATTATTCAAGTGTCAATGGCTCATTGGTCTATAAGCTCCTGCTTTTATAAAAACAGTAATAGTGAGCAATCCAGAAGAAAGTCATCGAGGGAAATCTTAGCCATGGTACTGGTGCTTTACAAAGAACTATTTGTTGTGTATTCAGATCAATAATTGCCTATATTTCAAAGACAAGGATACTCAAATGACCTTTTAAAACAGGTTCACTGTTGAAGCATCTGACTGGAACATATAGATGAGCGTAGGATTTCCTCTTATTATTTTGTTATGAAAGAGAAAGTGAGAGGAGAAGGAAGACGAAAACCAAATACAAACATGCAGAATGGGGATCATAGTAATTTTGTTTTCATGGGGAAGCAATTCTGTTTACTTCCTGTTTCTGTGCAATCACGTAAGTTTGTGGATAACCATACTGTTATTGGTATTAGGACATTATTGTTTTACAGATTCATTTTAAATTTCTAAATAAATTGTTTCAAGATACATCTGTCCATAGCTATGATGCAGACAAGTCACAGATTCAAGGGACATCTCTGAAGGCCTGATTCCTGGTCCTTAGAAAATAAGAGAAAACGAAACCCAAATCAGTCACAAGAAAACAAAGAAAAGAGTTGGCAGCAAGGCCATAGGACTACACAAACCTTCAGGTAAGTACTTGGAGGACACAAGTACCTGCACTGAATTTAATGGAATCTGATGCTTTTAGCCTTAATATTATCAAAATCTAATTGAAGCTGTCAACTGAAAGTATTTTCATTAAGTATTCCTAAGAAAATGAAGAATCTTTGAGTTGTATTATTGCTATCAAACACCATATATTTTAAACTGTCTTTTCCTTTATTCTTCAAATTATTCTGTTAAAGACTTGAGATATTAGTAGCTTTTGGCTTTTTTTTTTAAACTCTTTCTTAAATGCTTTGATATTTTCTAATTTATGCTGGGAAGAGTAACACAACTATTTCAGCAACTGCTATGTGTCTTTGCTAGTCTGTGGTTGGTTCTTGGCTCCATAAGTCATCATGCAGATACCAGGCAGTGGTCTAAACCTGGAGTTTCCAGGAGGAATCTTTGGTAGCCTCAGTTATGGATCTTCCACAATCCCTGGAGAAAGGGCAAAATACTTCATCTTCACTTGAACTCAGTAAACCAGACCATGATGTCTTAGGAAGAGGAGATGGATGGATGAGGACAAATTATAAGAGTCATTCCCTGGCAGTATCCACAGACTATGCTGCCAATGTGGAACTCTGAACAAGTTTCATGTAGGAGTCCAAAGCTCCTTACATTTTAAATACTCACAGTAAAATCTCAATGTCAAAGAGTAGCTAAACAGGGACAGAAGATTTTTTTTCTTGTGTGAAATAACAGATGAACTTTGTTAACAAACTGTTCTTTCTCTCTCTCTCAGTGGGAATTATCCTCATATTAAAGATTCTGCCATTTTATTCTGGAGTCTTAGCAGATGGGCCTGAAACTTAAATCTATAAAAAATAGATTTGATACTGCAGAAAGCAAAACTACTGAAGGTAAGAATTTTTGCACTTTCTACATTGGCTTTTTCGTTGTGTGTTAAAATAGGTCATTAATTTTGTCTTGTTTCTCTTAAAATTTAATATTAAGCCTTCAATTAGACTGTTCTGGTTTATTTTGCCGTGACTAGCTTTAAAATCTCTGCTGGAGAGAATCACATAGTATAATTTCTGTGCTTTCCTCACCATTTAATCTTGAATTATAAATAAATCATGTACCACAAGCACCAAACCCCATGTTGTAATCGTGATACTGGTTTTGATGGGGATTCCAGTAAGGGAAGAATTGTAAATTATTTCCTCTTACATCTTTAGTTCCATGTTCTTTGTATCTTTATTCTAATTAACTATAAACGAATTTATATTTGTCTGTATACCTGGATCTGGATCTGTACCAACTTTCCTTTTTCTAGGCTTTGAATTATTGATTTCTTGTTATTTTAAATTGCCTTTTAAAAGGACTCTAATTTCATCTTCTAATGACTTGTTATTAAAAAAAAGATAGTTACTACACATCACTTCACGACTCACCAGTATGTCTCTTGACAAGAATAGTAAAGGCAACTCTGAGGTGTACTACTGGTAGTCCAGATTTACTTAATAGTAGGAAGAATTATTCTAAAGTACTTTAATAGACTGTACAGGCTCTTTTGTACACTGGTGAATAAGCTTTAATTTAAAGTACAAACTCCCTTCTCCCTTGTCTTGTCAGTTCTGGTATAGCTGTAAAATGAGCTAAATTTCTTCACAACAAAATCTTTTTGGGTGTTGAGGGAGGGAAGGTTCCCACTCCCAAGGATTGCATGAGATATTTTCTATTTCTTTTTTTACCCTTTACTTTTTTGGCTGTGGAAGGCTTTTCCCTGGTTAGTTACTGGTAAAAAATGATACTGTCATTCTTTAACCTGATTTGTAGCTATGCATAATCAGACTTATCTGTTTGCATTTTTCTTTACATTTTTCTTTTTAACCCAAAAGAGAAAAAACAGTGAGAATGCTGGAACAGAAAAAATGGAAGGCAGTTCCCCTCAGGAATGCTGGTGTCGACATTTCAATGGCAAGTGCAAATTCTGCTTTCCTTTAGCACTGGTGGAATCTCACAAGTCCAGTGCAGCAGCACGTATCACATTTTTGGTTTCAGTTTCTTTCTTTCTTTTTTTTTTTTTCCCCTCCCCCCTTGCTTAATGTTTGGTTTTTTTGGATTTTTTATGTTGTTTCTGTTTAGAAGTGAATATGCTAAGCCAAGAATTGCTGAACTCCAACATGCAATTGTTTTAGAGTTTTGGTTGGTGGGGTTTTTGTTTGTTTGTTTGTTGTTTGTTTTTTTTGTTTGTTTGATTGTTTTGGTTGTTGATTTGTTTGGGGGTTTTTTGGGGGTGTGGGTGTGTTTGGTTTGTTTCTTTTTTGTTTTGGCTTGGCTTGGTGTTTTTTTCCCCATAAAATCTCTATACTTGCTGTGTAACATTCTGAAGTGGGTACATTTTTCCTGTCTGAATTTTAGACTGATTCCATTGAACTGGATATATTTGAGGATTTTAAAAATCAAATCTGTGAATTTTAGGGGGAATAAAGATACAGCAATTACCTTGTTAGGATCTTTGGCATAAAATAATTTGTATTTTGGAGAAAACTTGTATATTTGGTACTTTTTCCAAGGAAACTCAGTAGTGAGAAATTAACATCCTTATTAACACTTTTCCCAACTTTCCCATGCCATTTTGACCTAGGATTACCAAAAGCGGTCAAAACTGGCTTGATTTGTTCTTGATTGAAATGGATATTTGAAGGTTTGTTCCTGATCCTGCTGAATTAGGCAAGTGTGACACTGACTCACTGTTATCCCAGCGCTTGATCTTCATGCCAGTTTTCTCATACTTTTTAGAGCCTAGTGGGAAGGACTAGGATTTTTATCATTGACCTCATTAGGGCCAAAATGTAATCATTAGACTTCTGGATGTTTCATGACACTGATATGTCTCTGAACTAAGAAAATCCTTCCCCTTCCTCTTCTTCCTCCTGCCCGTTTCTAGTAAAATTGCACATCTGTTAATGAGGCTGATGCTGGGCATGACTCTATGGTTAGGCTTATCAACTGGACAAGCAAAATAGATTTGCTGGTTCCCCATTATGTTCTCTTAAGCATTAAATGTATGAGCTAAAAATAGAGATATTGGCTATAACAGCAGAAATCTAAAACTTTTGTGTTCCTTGGGTAACCTCTAGAAAGACTTGGCTTATGTTGGTACAGCCTGGGAAATCATGACTCGCATTTTCATGTGCTTTTCTCAAACTCTTTTTACTATGGTTTATTATAGCTTTTCTAGACCTGGTTCCTGCAGCTGAGATGTAAGCACACTGCTGTTTACATTCTTCATGGATATGTTATTATGTCTGTGTGGTTAAATATAATTGTCTCATACTCTTTACACCTGCTAGCTTCATTTAATAGGTTTGTTTGAAAGGTAATAATAATGAGGAAAGTCAGGAAAGCAAATACAATGAGCCTGTTATCCAAAGCATATAAGAAAGTAGAGATCAGAGAGGGATCATGGGAAAGCAGAGTGACAAAATCTGTTTTCTTTGATTTTTTTTTTAATTTCCTGTCCACAAACTAAGATTTGAACAAGTAGGCTTCACTGAAACTGATTCATGCATGTTTCTGTTATTTGAGGGTGTTTCTGTTAATACAGCTGAAAACATTTATTTGCAATGGCATTCAGGTAGGCAGCAGACCAAGCCACGGCCATTCAAATTCAACAGGAGACTCATCTCTTTCTCAGCAGGTGAAAGATGGGGAACAGAGGTAAGAGCAAAATCTGTAAGATACCAGCATATGCTTACTGCATTAGTGACCATTAAATGTACTCCCAAGTGACCCTTCTAATTGATGGTACTAAAAAAAGGCCATATTGTTCTTCTGTTTGTAAATACACACAAATAAACTATAGTTATTTCTGCTTCTGTGCATTTATTATCAGCAAACCAGGTATTAACAGTTGTCAAGGTGAAGCTAAATCTTCAGAATGAAACTAAGGAGAAATAACTAGTGACTGCTGTCCTGATTATTCAAGGAGTGTATTTCCCAGGAAATAAAAATACATAGTGAGGCTGTTGCAGGGTGGTGTATCCTCAGTGGGGCTGTATGTTGTGTACACTGCTTTCTTCCCTTTCTTTAGCTTCTGTGACTTATGCGCCATATATAAATAAATATCGGGGTGACGAGATGTCAAAAAATGCCTATTTTATCTGCTGCCTTTAGTTAACTGACTTCTAATTTGTGAAATGTAGTGTCTGACAGTCATTAATTATGAAGAGAAGGCTATGTTCCTTTTTCAGTTATGATGAGTTTTTTGATGTCCAGTTCACTGGAAGCATTATCAAGTGCTAAGATGCATATTTTCTTGTCAAAATGTAGCTTTTGCCTAAAAGAGAAACATTACAGTAGAATCAATAATACCTATCATACACTGGTGGAAAATACATTTACAGTTTTTATTTCATTGGCAACACATTGCTCATATCAATGTCACTGTATAGACTACTGTGGATTTACCCCTGCCTTATCTGAGTCTGTGTAATATGAGGATCAACTCTGACAATTCTAGTATACAAGTATATTTTTTGCTTCAATTTTTTTTTCCAAATAAAGGGCAAGTGAGATTTCATTTCACGTGTGAGAACATTTGAAATAGCCAAACAGCAATGAATAAGCAACTGTAAAGGAATTACCTTTTAAATTATAGTAACAGGCTGGAAAAGTGACCCTGTAAAATGTCACCTACATGTTCCACATTATTTATTTCTCATCAGAGAGTTTGTACCAGAAGGTTTCAGCTCATAAGGCAAAAAACACTTGTGTTAGATCAATCTGCTCTGCCTTGAAATTTCACGGAATATAGTACTATAGAAAGAATTACAGTGGTTGATTCTTTGGTTTTTGGTTTTGGTTTTTTTTTTTTTAAATAAATATAACACTGAATATTGTGTGTTGTAAGTAGACTTATTTTTATATTTTAATATTTGGTATCTGAGGTGCAAGGAGGGTATTTAAAAAACATTTGTAAGTCTGTTACAGTGAAATAAGATATGTTCTACTGCATCTAGCTTAAACACTGCTTTTAGACCAAATTCATGAATGACAATAGCAAGTGTTTCAGTTAAGCTAGTGCCTTCAAGAATATTCAGTTATTTTTATATGTTAGGCCCACAAGTTTATTTTGATAAAGGATCATAGAATCGTTTGGGCTGAAAAAGACCTTTAACTTCATCAAGTCCAACTGTTAACCTAGCACTACCAAGTCCAACCACTAAACCATGTCCCTAATCACCACATACAATGTCTATCTTTAAATGATTCGAGGGTCACAAAATCTCATTACATCAAGAAAAATATCGGCATGGGATGTCCATAACACCATCTCCCTGACAGCTTTAGAGTGGATAGTTCTTAATTTAACTGCTGACATAGTTTATATGGAGCTCATGGTAAATCAGTGACATACCTGGTGAGTTCTCCATGAGCAGAAAAGTGTCTGACTGAGGATTACATTACTCTTTGGGAAACATAGTTGAGCATCCTAGGATATTCCTACACTTATAGGAATATATATACTATATTTTGTTGCTACTTTTGTACAACTTTTTATGAGGTAGATTAATATATTTTGTAGTATCATCAACATTCTAATAGCTTCTATCATTGTATTTTGTCTTTCAGACTCAACTTTTGAAGAATATAAAAAAATGTATATATATCTCAATACCTAAAAGTAAGTCCCTGATATCCTAATATGCAAAGCATGCATGAACAATACTTTTTCTCTTTTTTCCACCTCTCCAGCTGTGGCTGGTTATGGAACTACCATTTCTGATCACTGGGATGTCAGCTTTGACACAATAAACAAGAACATCCACTTACCAACATCATACGTTTACAGGCACAGCTCTAAAGATGATAGTTTGAGATCTAAGAAGCAGTTGTAATATAGCCTTTTTTCTCAGAACAGCTATTAAGTGCAAGTAAAGAGCCATTTTGATGTACCCTTTTTAGCGAGGAGTTAGTTCAGGCATCACTGACCGTGAGTCTCAATGTAGATAGTCTCTAAAGAAATTTCGTTGCAAACTGAACTACTCTGTGTCACTCTCATCTGTGAAGAATGAAAGTATATTTTATCAGACTGCTCCTTTGCCACAGTCACTGCAGAGAGCTGCATTTTGTGATCACAGCTTCCCTTGGGCAATTTGCTTAACTTGCAACAAGCTTCTGATCATGACATTAGAAAATTCAAGGGGATTTTTTTTTTGGTTAAGCATAAAGGTGTAGATGTTAAAAATCTGGGGTCCTTCTTGTCATACAGTTGCTCCTTTTACATCAAATAGTAATTGACTTCAGAGTGACTATAGTGATCCTTCAAGACCCAAAGCACTGCCAAATAGCCTCAAGCATGCAGGACACTATATCATTTGTACAGGAGCAATGCTAGGCAGTACAAATATCAGGTGTAGGTGGTCTTGTCAGGCTCAATTTTTTTCTTTGGAAATGATTCAGTTTTATCTATACTTTCTCCTTTTACCTGAAACTTTCCTCTGTCTTATGATATATTTTTTTTATTTTTGTTTTTTTTTTGCAATAAAGTGAAAGGTGTCCGTATCATCAAGAGAGTTCAACAGGCCAAGAAAAAGGCAAGGAGCCCATTTACCATCTAAGGCATATTGATGCATATTTCGAAAAGCGTACCTGAATGGCAAGTATCCATCAATTGCTTACAATTGCAGGAAAAACCCAGTTTCTTTTTAAAACATAACACACAGGCAACAGACTGAGGAAGCAGTATATACACTGGTGACAAAATTAATGTGTGAAGTTTTATCTTAGTCTTTGATTTAATGTGAGCTTTGGAACCATACTAATGAGACATGCATCTTAATATATTTCTATTTGTTCCCTTCTTTGAGATGTCAAAGCTCTTTACAGTTATTAAATGTAAAAGGGACAAATAGATATCTTCCAAGTGTATGTTCCAAACCTGTACCTATAGGGGAAGAACGAACTGGGACATTTGGTATAAATGCAGCTTTAATATGACTCTGGTTCCAATTTCAATCTTTCTCAGTAATGTGAGAAGAAACAATTCTGGTATATTCCTTACACCTCTCTAAAGAAAAAGAGGGGATACACACACACATATGTATGTGAAGATTGATTTTTTTTTTCCTAGCTGTATAGTTAAGATGAGTCCATATTGGGAAACATAATTAGGGAAAAAAAAATCTTTCCACATAGCTGGAATTAGAATTCAGTTTGACTGGAAGTGTCCAAAAGCAGAAGGATCGGACTAATATGGAACATGCATTAGCTAGAATTCAGAAAAAAACACATTAGGAATTTGGCCAGCCACAGAAGAGTGTTGATTTGGGCTTACATTTTGGTTTATTATGGGTGATAATAGTTCTTCTGTTAGGGAGAGATGCACCTTAGGCAAGGCTGACACATTCTGGTCTGATGGTAGAACAGTGAGTTTTTTTGGCCCTGACTGTTTTTGTAGAACCATATCATAGAATGGCTTGGGTTGGAAGGGACCTCCAAGATCATCTAGTTCCAATCCCCCTGCCATGGGCAGGGACACCCTACGCTAGACCACATTGCCCAAAGCCTCATCTGACCTGGCCTGGTTTTGGTTGAACCAGAGTAAAAGTGACCAAGTGCACAGTCAATCTGACAGCTCTGAGGAGACAAGACTGCCTGTTCACTGCTGCTATTCAGCTTATACTATGGGATGGACTGTGATGAAAACCTTGTGACAGTACTCTTTCACTTGGCTTGATTGCAGCAAGGACAATATGTCATACCACAGCATAAATAATATATAAACCAAAGCTGCTGAAATTTTCCTCCCATATTATGACAATAAAAGTCCTTTACAACAATATCATCATTTTGCTTAGAGTCCTACATAGCACGGATGCTCTGTGCCTTGTCTATCTGATTGCTGACCTCTGTCTTCCTTACACACACAAGTGTGTGTGTGTGTGAGAGAGAGAGAGAGAAAGAAAATGAAGAGATAAAGCACCAGTACAGGTTAGGGGTTGACCTGCAGGGAAGCAGTGCTGTGGAGAAGGACCTGGGAGACCCGATGGACAACAAGCACTGCATGAGCTGTGTGCCCTCATGGCCAAGAAGGCTAATGGTATCCTGGAGTGCATCAAGAAGAATGTGGGCAGCAGGTCAAGGGAGGTTATTCTCCCCCTCTACTCTGCCCTGGTGAGGCCACAGCTGAAGTTCTGTGTCCAGTTCTGGGCTCCCCAGTTCAGGAAAGAGTGGACTCTGCTGAAGAGAGTCCAGCGGAGGGCTACCGGGACTTGAACATCTTCCAAACGAGGAAAGGCTGAGAGAGCTGGATCTGTTTAGCCTAGAGAAGTCTGAGAGGAGATTTCATCAACACTTAGAAATACCTGAAGGGTGGGTGTCTAGAGGAAGGAGGCAGATTCTTTTCAGTGGCCCCCAGTGACAGGAGAAGGGGCACTGGGCACAAACTGAAATACAGTTCCAGTTTCATCTCAATAAGAGATAAAACTTCTTTACTGTGAGGGTGACAGAGCACTGGAACAGGCTGCCCAGAGACGTTGTGGAGTCTCCTTCTCTGGAAACATTCAAGACCCATCTGGATGCAATCCTGTGCAACCTGCTTTAGGTGATCCTGCTCAAGCGAGGGGTTTGGACTAGATGATCTCCAGAGGTCCCATGCAACCCCTACACATCTGTGAATCTGTGAATAAATGAAGGGGGAAAATTCGCATTTCAGAAATTACTGGATTTTTTTTTTCATACATCTGTGAAGCAGACACTTTGACTTAAAGAGATAAGGCCTTTTTTGTTTGGTTGGTTCTTTATTTGTTTGTTTGTTTTGGATTTTTACTAATGGATGTAACAGAGAGTCATCACTCATTTTAAAGTTCGAAAGCCTAGACTTTGGAATAATGGACATGTCTGGTTTTTTTCCTCCCTTGCAAGTTCTTTAAATCTATTCTTCAGAAGAGAGCATAAGCACCAGCTGCACAGGGCTTGTTCTGGTATTTTGTATTAGGCTGGATTTCACCACAGGAGATTTTTATCAGTGCAACAAAACTATGGGAGAGGGGAAAAAAAATGTTATGGAAGAGAGGGGAAGAACCTTACTAGCCACGATTAGTCTACAGTCATGCTGTCATATGTCAGATAGAAAAGGTGATTATAAACATTCCTTTTAGCATTTTTAAATAAGTAGCAGAAAATTCACCAATGTTTTTACAAAAAGGAGTTAGTATTTTGGTTGAAATCAGTTAACTGCAAGTTAGTAATGTTAAATTCTAGGGTTTTGTTTTGTTTCTAAGCAACCCATGTTAGATAATGGCCTCATTATACTAGGTAAATTGGTTAGATTTCTACTGTCTGCCACCCCAGGTTCTTTTTTTTTTTTAATGAGGCTTCCAGATGGAGGTGCCTTTTCATGCACATCCATTGCTTCCTGTAGCCAACAGGAGAGCGTCCTTTTGTCCCCTGTCCCCTGAGCTAAGTCCTGCATCCTCACTCACTCCTGCTCTGGTGCTTATTAGACCCTTCTGGACCAATTCAGTTCAGTAAGCCATAAAAAGTGATTTTTTTTTTTCTTTTCCTTTTGTGTTTATTACCAGAACTAGTGCAAGGTGTAAATGATGAGGAGTTTGTGCTTGGAAGAAAGGTGAGATAAGGGAGCAGGAGAGCCTGCTCAGAACCAGTTATACTGGCTCAACTTTTCTCATGAAACCACAGCCACAAACAGGGAAACACCCCCCCCTCCTCCCTGCACACACACTTTTGTAAGTATGGACACATCGCATCACATCATACAAAGGTCTAGTCCCATCATTCTTAACAAAAGTGTGGTCTATATAAAAGTAAGAGACATTTGGACCAGCACCAATCAAAGGCCAGGCATGCATTCAAGGATTTTATTCCTATAAATTATTAGTGGATTTATTGTTCATGACAATAGACACTGACTCTTCTGAAGTGTGAATGGCAGAAAATTACCCAGCTCACGAAAATGTGAAACATAGAACCATGAGCAACTTCTCTTCCAAGAGTCAGAAGGAACAAGGAGAAAGGTCTGAAGATTTGGCACATAAACAGCACTTTTTCCACAGTAGGTATTCAATTTCCATGTGTGCCAACCTAAAATCAGCAGAATTAAGTGATTAGCAGTACGCAAGCTCTGATGTCAGAGCAATATGTTGGATCAACAAACAAGTGTAAGTAGGCTATTAATTTTATTTTAAAATATATTTGCAGTCACAGCATTGTCAAACTTGTAGGAGAGAGAAGGAAAACTACTGAGGCGTAAAAAATCCAAAATAATGTGGGAGAGTAACTGCCAAGCATTGGCTTGATATCATTAGGGGAGAAAAAACTACAGGTTTGGATTTGCAGGTTTACCTTATTGGAGAAGATAGATTAAATAAGATGCTTTGTTTAATCCACCATATCCAGTTTTACAAACTGCACTATGTAATTCCAAAATTCCTGCTTCCTTTTCCTCCCCTGCTAGAACTGTTACAAGAAAATAGAAGGAACAAGATTAATTTGTAGCACAACTCTGGTAAACCCAGGGAACTGCAACTTCTTTCCATATCTTTTGGGCAGGAATCTGGACCAAACTAAGAACAGAAGGTTATAATTAGCAGTCTCTTATGTCAGCCCTCCAGGAGAGAAACCATCCCACGCTACTGTTATTAGTGGGTTCTAACCAGGTCATTAGTCTTGGGCTGGGAAGAGAAGACTAAGAGAAGAGCAGAGGACCACCTGTCCCCAATTGGAATTTGCTTTGCAGTTGAGCAGTTGTGCTGCTGTCTAGCAGAGGGAGAAGAGAGACTGCTGTGAGTGGAAAAGAAAGGAGAGCGATTCCCTCAGATCTAGGGATAATAATGGGTAAAGAAAAGCTTTTTTTCAACCCTGGTGGTCCAAAGAACCATTTGCTTAATATCTCAGGAGGACATATTCCTGCTTTTCCAAGGCTGCTCCAGCACTTTGCAGCTGACAATGTGTTACCATGTTTTCATAAGAGAAGGAATGAAAAAAAGGAACAGGGACTGGTGTGAGGTGATAGTGGGGTGTGGTTGCACTCAGATATGTTGGTCATCCCAAGCTCCACAAAACTCTTTCTGGTGCTGAGAGGAGGTGAATGTGCATTATTGTTTACTGATTTTTCTAAAAGACAGCAGTAAAAGAAAGAAGCAGAAGAATTTCTTGGTGTGTATGTTGACTATTTTATGGAATTTTTGCTTTATAGTAATATATTGTAGTGGTTTAAACTTGGCTAAACGCCAGGTGTCCACCAAGCCGCTCTATCACTCCCCTCCTAAGCAGGGCAGAGAGGGGAGAGAAAAAATGAGAAGGAAAAACAACTCCAGAATCATGGGTTTAGATAAAGGCAGTTTTAATATAGTAAAAGCAAGACCACGTGCAGAAGCAAAGCAAGGGAAAAACAAAAGGTTATTCGCTACTTCCCATTAGCAGGCGATGTCCGGCCACTTCCTGGGAAGCAGGGCTTCCAAAAGCGTAGTGGTTGCCCCAGAAGACAAAACGTTGAAAAAAAACCAGATGTCCCCTGTTCTTCCCCCTCTGAGCAGACGTCATACGGTATGGAATATCCGTTTGGCCAATCTGGGTCAGCTGCCCTGGCTGTGTCCCCTCCCAGGATCTTGCCCACCCCCAGCCTACTGCTGAGGGGGTGGAAGAAGGGTTGGAGACACAGCCTTGGTGTGTGCCGGCACTGCTCGGCAGTAGCCAAAACCCTGGTGTGTTATAAGCACCTTGCTGCTACCAACGCACAGCACTGTAAGGGCTGCTACGGGGAAATGAACTCCAGCTCAGCCAGAGCCAGTACATATATTTAGGATTTGGTTGAAATGTGACAGATAAACATCTTATTATTTTGAATACTCTAAAAACATGCATCAAGAGATAGTGTTTTCTTCACAGAGCTATGAATTTAAATAGAGGGGATGTACAAAGGAAATGCAATTTTTATTTTAAAGGTAGGGCTCGAGACATGGTGAATTAATTAATTTACCCATGGTCACTCAAAAAGTCAGTGGCAGGGCTTATAAAGGAAATTAACTCTCAGGTTCTAATTCCCTCTTAAGAGGTGTATTTATTTGTTTATTTATTTACAGCTGTATCAAAAGATAACTGTCACTAGAAAAGGTGCAATAAAAGTAAAGGTTCAGGGAATGATCTAGGTAGATTAATATTAAGGGCTTTGCTGAAGAACTGAAGTGCCCAGAGTGTCAGAAGACTTATTATATGCTTATACTATTAAGTCTTTCTTTTTAAACCCTAGTTACTACTAAAAAAACATGAATACAAGGAACTTTGCTAAATGTAGAATTAAAGAGGCATGCCAGGCCAAGATCCGCTTCCATTAACTACCAGCCACATGACAGTGTCTCCTTGTTCATCAGAATGACATCACAGAGATGGGAAGTGAACAAGTTCAATCACTTATGTATCATTAGCTCAGTAATAGTTTCCTTTAAAGGTGCCTTTAAGAAGCACTTCATTTAATGTCATATCAAGCACTATCCATCAATATGTCCTTGATCACATGAAAAATTGTGTTTCTTGCATACAGCGCACCAAACAAAAGGCAGTCCAGATTTCACATTTAAAAATGAGTAGTGTGACAGCAGTAACCATTATCTTGTCCACAACGATCTGTGTGCTGGCAAAGACTTCCTATTAAGTCCTGAAGAGAGACTGGCAGCTTCTATGGCTATGAAGCTCCCTGAGAGTGGGGCAATGAAGTAAGCTAAAAACTTGTTTTAAAAAATTAAATGGTCTCTCAAAACCCTGCAGGGTTTTGTTGCTTGCTCAGGACAGAAAGTGTATTATATCAGAGAATCATGCACATCCTCATACTGCACAGAGAGATGATGACAGCATAGAAATAGAGACCATAAAGGATTCAAAACACCACTGATCCAATTATTAATATTTTTATCTTCAGACCAGATTTGAACTATATCTGCACAGTACGTCACTAATGAAATGCAGTCTCCTGGGATGGAAGCTCTTAGTTAGCTGATGGGCACAGCATGCCGCCAGAAAGAAAGGGGAGAGAAAATGTAGTTTTAGTACATCATGGAAAGCCCCTGCTGCTGAGGAAAGTGCAATGGTGTCTTTAGGAGCCAAGCCACTCTCAAAGTAGGGTAAATTGGGAGTAACTATCAGAAATTCAATGGAATAATGCTAGTGGTGAGAGAAAATAATCAGGCAGCTATATCCATCAAGAGCAGACAAGGCCTCCTCTTCTGCCTGCTGCCTTTTCCTGTTCTCAGTTCTCATTTGCTAACGACAAAAAAGAGTCTTTTCCAGACTGCAACATTATTGTATGTCTACATCAAGCAATGGAGCACAATGCAAAGATGGTTAATCCAAGTAAAGATAAAAATTACTAAATTCCCATACAATATACTGCAAACTTGCTAGTTTGGATGTGGAAAAAAATATAATCCTGCTGAATCAATGCTGTGAACAAGTTAATAAGCACCGAGCCTGGGAGAGGCTTATTAGTTTGATTGTAGCATACGCTTACCTACTGTACTGCACCTGGACTCAGGCCTGCTTTATGTGTCTTAGTACCAGCTTCACTGTCATCTTGGTTTCAGCACTGCCATAAGGAGACTAAGCTTACACCTGCCTGCATTAATCTGTTTGTGACTAAATGTGTCCTTAAACAGGACTCTCGGTATTCACTGTCAAAGCTAGTGCCAGCTACTGCTGTGAAATGAAGTGAGAACACCAGGATTTTCTAATTTAATTAAGAAACTAGTGGACTCTGGACTTGGTGGGAAAAAGTACTCATGTTCAGCTTGGGAAAAAAACACATCAAAATTTGGAAATTTAATTTCCTGATAAGCCTACATTCATTTTACAAACAAATACATATAATGGCACCAAAAAACCCCAACCTAATAGTTTTCAGACAGAATTTATGTTGTTAATAAAGAAGGGAAATAGCCAGTTCAGCTGTTCTAAAGTATGAATTTTGGTTTGATTTTTCCATTGTTGAATATGTATAATCATGAGAGAAAATGTAGCAAACAGTAAATTTATGCATATTTCCATAGTTGATGCTAACTACCAGTTTTTTGCCTTTATGGGCAACCTATGCCAGTGCTCAGTCACCCTCACAGTGAAAAAGTGTTTTCTGTTGTTCAGATGGCAACTCCTGTGTTTCAGTTTGTGCCCATTACCTCTGGTCCTCTTACTGGGCAGCACTGAAAAGAGCCTGACTCCCTCTTCTTTGTGCCCTCCCTTCAAGTATTTATATACATCGATAAGTTTCCTGTGAACCTTCTCCAGGGTGAGCTCTCTCAGCCTTTCCACACAGGACAGATGCTTCAGTCCCTTCATCATTTTTGCGGCTCTTCACTGGGGAGAAGTCTCTATGTATCTCTTTTACTGGGGAGCCCTAAACTGAACACAGTATTACAGGTGTGGCCTCACCACTGTTGAACAGAGGGGAAGAATCCCTTCCCCTGACCTGCTGGCAATGTTTTGCCTAATGCAGCCCAGGATGCTATTTGCTGCCTTTGCTGCAAGGACGCGTTGCTGGCTCATGATACACATAGTGTTCACTAGTGACCTCCCAGGCCACCACTTCACCAACCCACAAGGTGGTCCAGCTGGATCTTTGTCAGCAGTCAATGCTGACAATGCACACATCCACACTCACCCCAGTGCTGGCATCACAGATGCACCTATCTCTTGGTCCCTGGTACCACGCCAGATGCTGTCACGCACATCCCCATACACACAAGTAGAGAGTCCCTCACCCAGGAAATGAGTTAGAAGAGCAGTTTTATAAGACAGTAGGACAGACTGTATTGATCAGGTGCAGGGCATAGCCAGTCAACTTTATTGACCTGCCAGTTGTTTACATGTGACTGACCTCTCTCATCCCTGTGTTTTCCCATACTTGTTCATCCCCAAATCACCTTGATCCCTCCTTTTCACCACTTTTGGCTCCTCCTATAAACATCCCATAACAAATTCTGTAATGCCCAAATGCTCCTCCCCTGCATCCCATAACGTGTCCCACACCCCTAGGCAGCAACCCCCTCTCCTTTGACAGTATGGTCCATGACTGACTCATGGTGATGGGTTTCCATGTACCGGGACTGAGGGTCTCCAGTAACTGCCCTGGGAGAGGCCTGGAAATGGTGTCCTCTGAGTTCTTAGTTTGGGTTCCTGCCTCCATTTGTGCCTCTGTACTGCTCTGATCTCATGGACATACGCCTTTGATGGGCCACTGGCTACAAGGATGGGCCTGGCACCAGCCAGGGCAGGGTGTTATTTGGGCTCCCCCCACTGCTGTTGTCTCCCTGTGCTCCTCTGTGGGTAAGCAGATGAGCTGTTTATCACATAACCTGACAGACTGGAACCCTGACTTTCCGTCTTCAGATAGCATGCCTTAATCAAAGTTTATTAGTGGTTATGGAATGGATGTCTTTTACCTTTTTCTGCAAATGTCTTTCCGTTATATAAAATTTTCCAAATATTATTTGAATGAGCCAGAAAGACTAAACTGCATAGTACGTAACTGTTCACCTCAGAGTCCTGAGTTCTAGTTCCTCCTCCAGTTAACATTTGGGATGCCTTCTGAGGGCGGAGGGGCTGGCATTCTAGCCTGTGACTCAAATCACAGGCATGGGACTAGTGCCTGTGACTCTGCTTCTTGCTCCTCTCTCTTGTGCAAGGTGTATGATGTCGTTTCCAGCAGTCACCTTCATCTTCTGGTTCAGACTCTGGACATGACAGAAGTGGGGGATAAAAAAGACCTTCTTAAGAACTTTGTTGGGGTTTAACAATTCAGTATCACTATTCTAATATACGTGACTGCATGTATGTTTAGTCACAGAAATCCAGATGCCACTTAACCACTGAAGATTTGTAGCCTCAGGGATTGCTGAGGCATTTTAAAGTACAGGTGGACTTTTTTCTTTTTTTAAAGGAAAGGTGGATTTATTTTTTTTTTAATCATTCCAGATATTCCTTGAAGATTTTTTTCAGTAATTTGATTTTTTTTTTTTATGTTACTGGACTTAGTGGGCAAAAAATATCTGTTGTTATTTTTGACAAGATTAAAAGAAACATCTAGACTATCAGCAGAACTCTTAAGATTAAAAGCAAAAAAAAAGGAAGATATGTGATTGCTTTCCCCTAAAAAATAAAATCTAAATAATTCAAAATAGATGGAAAGATGGCATTTTACAATATAAGACAGAAACTTTGACTAATTGTCCATTATTCTACTGAGAAGGAAGGCATGGGAGGTAAATAAAACCTCAAAGCCTCAGTTTCAGTGAAGGGTATTGCTTTACTGAATTCAATACAGTTTTGCAGTGTTACAGCCACTGAGTTTCTAATCAGAAATAGCTATTAATTTTTATGTGAAGTTTTTCTCTGGAAAAAAATATTTATGAAAATTGAAAATAGAAAAGGATCAACTGACAAAACTCATGTTTTGCTTTATTTAGAGAAATTGTCAAACCATTATATTTTTGTATTCCAAAATCAGAAAATATTTTACCTGAGCACAGCACTTTGAGATTTTTTGACTAAATACTGTGGAATGAAAACAATTAACACTGAAATGAAATATTTGGAAGATCTGAAAGTTGTTTGAATTATCTGAGGTATTAATTTTTCTAGATTGTTTAGATTTTTTCTTTTTACCCTTATGGAACAATTTGAAACTCAAAGGAATTCCTAAACACGGAAAACACACTTTATGCTCAACTATTGATTAATGACAATTGGGAAGAAAAACAGAATGTCAAAAGCAAAGCAATTATAATGGGACAGAATATAATTTTTTTTCCATTCTTATGAATGCATAAATAGAGACATATATCAAAGTCAAGTCAGCCAAAGTCAATAGAAAGACACTAATTAACATTAATATGCTTTGGATCAGATCCTAGATCCTTAGAAGATGTTGATAAAATAGATCTAAGATGGCAATATGTTATCTTGTGAAGCTTCAGGTTATTTATGAGGACAAGAAACATGTTTTTCAGATTTTGATTAAGTTTCTTTACTCTCTGAGCTTCCAAAACCGAAGATGATAAATTAAAAGATGATAAATTTTTAAAAATCTTGGTGAATGCAATCTTCATGAAGATTAATGAAAAGTTTCTCTTCTGGGAGACCAAATCTTGGATATTTTAACCTGATGAAGTTTAGAATTGGTTTTGCGTGTGTGTAGATTTCTCAATGGAACTGTGCTGTTTATTGTACTTGTAGCACCTCAGAAGAGCCATTTTTAGCTAGATATCTGGAAAATGCAATGGGGAGTTCTCTTTTCAAATGTTATGTTTCCAATTTTCACTTGCCATTTATATATATATTTCTCTTTAAAGTAGACATTATTTAACGTATCATAACTTGTGTTAAATTATCCTGAGACATTCATGATTTGCTTCAAGAAAGAACCCAATCACTCTCACCCTCACTTCTCACTGAATTCATAATAATCTTGTTACATTGCTCCAGTACTTCAAAGAGTGTGAAATCTCACAATGTACAGTGCAAATTCAGAGTTGTTTTAGCTCTTAGTCTGAGATTTCCTCAATGGCCTTAGAGTAATTATTTGTAGAGCAAATGTGCATTACAGAAACCATATATATGATCTGGGATATCACAGAATTATAGAATATCCTGAGCTGGGAGGGACCCATAAGGATCATCAAGTCCAACTCCTGGCTCCACACAGGACCAGTCCAATCAGAGCATACAATTGAGAGTGCTGTCCAGATGCTTCTTGAACTCAGTCAAGCTCGATGTTAGTCCCTTGTACACTGGGGTGTGTCTTATCAGGTCTCACAGACCTATGTATGTTCAGGTTCCTCAAGTGGTCACAAACCTGATCTCTTACAGTGGGAGGGACTTCACTCCCCCAGTCCCTGCCTCGTGGTTCATCCACTCAGAAAGTGTGAAAAGGAAGATTGCCAGTGAGCACTGAGGCAAAAAAGTCATTGAGGACCTCAGCCACCTTCTCATCTGTTGTTACCAGTTTGCCAATCTTGTTCATCAGGGTGGTACACTTTGTTTGACCTTCCTTTTCTGGCTGACATATCTATAGAAGCCTTTATTATTATTTTTTGCATCCCTTGCCAAGTTCAGCTCCAGCTGCGCCTTGGCTTTCCTGACCCCATCCCTACACAACTGGGCAGCATCCCTATACTCTTCGCCAAATATCTATCCCTGATTCCACTGCCT
This sequence comes from Psophia crepitans, assembly GCA_013399095.1. NCBI lineage: Eukaryota > Metazoa > Chordata > Aves > Gruiformes > Psophiidae > Psophia > Psophia crepitans. Next base: position 25,392 of record VWZZ01003694.1, on the reverse strand, counting down.
GTGCATTTCCTTCTTGCTCTTGAGACTGACCAGCAGGTTTTGACTCATCCATGCCAGTCTCTTGCCTTCCTTTTCTGATTTCCTACATTTGGAGATCGAGAGCTTTTGTGCTCTGTGGAAAGAATCCGTAAAATTCTGCCAGCTCTGTTCTGCTCTCTTGTCCCTGAGTGCGCTGTCCCAGAGGGTCTCATTGACTAATGCCCTGAACGGCTGCAAGTTTGCTTTCCTAAAATTCAGGGTCCTGGCTTTACTCTTTGCCTGTCGTATACCCCCTCAGGACTGCAAACTCCACTGGTGCATGAATTAAAGTAATTAAAAATTAATTTATGATCTGCAATTAAAAAAAAGTTATCTACATTTCTATGCCATTTATATGCAATTTTATTCCTGAAAGTGATTTCATTAAAAAGTGGTAAAAATAAGACTATTTGTGATGTCTTAGTTGAACAGTAGGATTAAAGTTAATGTCTATAGAGTATGCAGCATGTGGTGTTTGATATTGCAGTGCTACAGCCTTATTCTTTTTTCTATACAACTCTAAAATCAGATCATATCTAAACAAAAATGACATCATACAGTACATGGATCTGTTGTTCTGGGTAGAAGTAGAATTTAAGCAAACAACTGTACGAACTATTTGCTTACAATAGGAGTAGTATCTAAATGCAAGATCAGTTTGTAGTAGGAATGTCCAGAAATACAAGAGTATACCTTTTGCTGCCTTATCAGATATTCTGTCTGTCTGAAATTATCTGCAAAGTAGACAGTATCTTAAAGACAGTCTAGACTTTCCCCCAATAAAGAAGCTGCATTGTGATTACAGTAGAGTGGCCATAATTTTCTTAATTAGTTCCATATTCTCTGGATTTTCTTTCTTTCTAATTTTTTTTCCTGTCTAACAGAAATCAAAGTATTTCTACTGAAATCAAGGTAGCCACTGTTCTACTTTGAGAACAATCTAGATACTGCACATGAAGGAAGGGACCCGTGAGTTCCTTATACAAAACATAGTGTATCAGCGTGTCCTCTCTGAAAATACACATACCTCCCCATGTGCTACGGCTAGCCAACAAACATATGTAGCCCTGTAGCTCCAGTTGCAACATTCTGTGCTGAACTCCTCCATTATTAATGAGTAGTAAGTTGTATTAGGTACTAGTACAACTGTGTTTCCCAAATTTAGAAAAAAAATCCAAGCTGTGGGTTGACTATGCAAAAAAGTTATTTTTGAAAGACTATATATATATATATGTAAGGATATGAAATGGCAAATTTGCAATCGCTTATTACAGTGTTTTCTCCCATTCTTCAGTTTTCAAGATGATCAACTTGAAATACTCATTCTACCTTTTTTTTCCCAAATAACATTATTTCATTCATATCACATTAAGAACAGAATTAAGGTGTCTAGCACAACTGTATATCTAGCATTTTCTAAATCTTGTTTTACAAGGAAAATCCCCTCTACCTTCTGAATCTTAGAAATTTATCTTTTTTTTTTAAAAAAAAAGAAACAACACAAAGGAACAAAGAAACAAAATTGCTAACTTGAATTGCATATATCTAGCCCACTGAATCTAATCCTTTAGGAATGATTATTTTTGAGTACGTGTTTAGGAGGAGCCCTGCTGAATACGTTAAAATGGCACAGTCAGCCTGACTCAGTTTTGAACATCCTCCTTCATTGTTGTGAGTATAGCTTAGCCAAGAGATGTATCAGTTCTACTGGAAGGAAAAAAGTTCCTTCAAAGTTCAGATAAATTGGGACTGAGCCTGTGCACTAGTATGCCATTGAGCACGTGGCACCCTGGTTGCAAAACCTCTGACCATAGATGCACATCGGTTAGAACTGCTCACCTGTTCGCATTTAAATTATGGGCAGAAAAAATTGTCTGCCAGTAACTTCCCACTCCTTCGTTGATGTTTTCCTCTGAGACGGTCCTTAATTCCAAAAGAAGGTCTGTTAGTGTTTGTTCCAATCCAAGAAACTTCTGCTCATTCGTAGACAGAGATCTGAAGGGTTTAAATACTCTCCAGGCTCCCTGCCAGCAGATAACTGTGGGTGGAAAAGGTAGATCCAATCAAAAAGTAAACAATGTTTCAGCCCACTGAGAGAGATGCTTGGAGCTTGATAATAAAGACAGCATGATTATATCCCGCCTTTCCTTCAGGGATGGAGTATTGCACCGTTTCCTGTTGATTAATTCCCTAAATCTCTCGCTTTCATGCTCAGTCTTGCCACAGCCTTTGCTAGCTTCTCCACTGTTCTTTTGAGTGGGAGGTTTGATTCCAAGCAGCAACAAGATTGGGTTTCATACTGGTGAAGAAAAGTATGAAATTCTCAGTTTACAAAACTGTAGAATTTTGGGTCTTTTGTTTGTGACCAAGTTCAGAGTCACCTCCTACAGCATGTGCTTATATTCTCTGATATGAGCTTCGCAGAAGAACAAAAAAAGAACTGCCCAGAGAAAGGATATTGAGGTGAGGAGCCCTTACATTCTTGATGTTCAATAGAAAATCTCTAATGGTATTTGATTTTTATGGAAAAATTTTCTTCTGATCCAAACAGAAATAATTTCAAATCTGCATAGTTCATAGAGGATTTCAATCAAATTAATTTTGGCTCATGAAATTAAAAATGTAGAGTATTCTGCACAACTCAGGGTGATTTTTAAAGACAACATGAAAATATATATAGTGGTGTTATCTTGAAGTTATTGGATTTGTTCTGGAAAGGTCACCTGAATAAATTTAAGTATCCAATCAGTAACTCTGTTAATATGTCAACAGCTATGAAAGTGAATAAACTATTATAATAGTAATTTGCTTATTCATCCAAAATTATTTGAGTTTCTTTTTCAGAACATTTCATATGCTTTTTCAACATTTCATGTGGTAGTGTCATTCTGCTGTATATGGAAGATAGTTCTCATTATTATGATTGAACTCATTTATGGAATGCAATTAAAGAGAGATTTTTCTTTGTTCCAACCTACCTACTTCTAGGCTCAGGATCTGGAGAAATATGCAGTGTGATTTGCAGCAACCTTTTCCTATACTGGGGAAAATGTAATCTGCATTTCCAGATAGCCTGAAGGGCTGTCTCCCAGGGAGCAATTACCCTGAGACTGCACACAGATTCATGAGCACAACACCGAATGACATTACTCTGTGCAATAAAATTTCATTTACTGCTGATTTGGAATATAAACAGTAGAAAAATAAAACTTTCAAGAAATTATCAGTGTGCTAAATTTAATCAGAATATCAAAGAATTAATTTTTATTTGGTTTCCTGGTATAAATGTTTCCATTTCTAGATTTATCAATACATTAAATATATGGGCAATGTTATCATTCCGTTTTATGTTGTATTGACAACGTCATAGAAAATGAAGAATATTTTATTTCTCTTTTAGTACCAGGGAAACCAAAAGCTTTTTTGCACAAATTAGACAATTTTTTTTTTGTAAGAAAATTCTTAAAAATATTATTTTCTACTTTAATCTCATCAGTAGATCTATTTTGAATAGTGGTAACAAAATCAAGTGCAAATTAAGCATACATATGTACATGTGCTATTATGTATCTACTGTCTTCTACTCAAAGATATCTGATTTCCAGTGATAAATAATAATATTTCAAAAATACAACACAGAAAGCTAAATCACTTTATCCAGTAACTGTATTATTATTTCAGGCAATGTGTATTACAGGTGTGAATTTGTGTAGGCTGAGTTTTACTTCAAATGAAAATAGCTTGCTGCCAAACTTGCAACTTTTCACTTTTTGATTATTCAGAGTATGAAAATTCTCATTTTGTAGAATTTCTTCAGTCAGGAAACTGCTCAGAATGAAATAGTAAAGGTTATTCTGTGATGCCTTGGGAAAATAAAAAAAGCCCACATTTTGTTCTTTGCTACAAAATGTATATGGGATGGGATACTTTGAAACTACATAAATATCTGTAAGGTAATAGAAGATGTTTGAACAATTCATGCTGTAGAAACTAATATATTGCTTATATATTTATATACACATATATATATAAAAGCATTAACAGATGAGCAGTAGAAGAGTTAAACTTACAGTATTTCCTTTAAATTATCCTCTAAAATAAGGAAATCACTATTAACACCTTTCTGGCTTCCCAAATGTCTGGTACCTAACTGTCAGAACAGGAAAACATTCATGAGATTGTGAGAGAATTATCATTTCTGTTAGCGCCTGATCAACTTTGGAGCAATATCTGTAGTTGGGAAACAAAAAGCATGCTGATAGAACTACTAAAAAATACCAATTTATTAAAAGGTGCTCTGCATCTTCCACTCTTCTTTTTTTTAATTTAATATTCTGTGCAACCACGTCTTACTGAATAAGATGGGAAATCAGATATAACATCAGATATACGTTATTCTTATTTCACATTCACCTGGTAAATGGATGACCTACTCCAGACATGTACGTAAAAAACAAGTCAGGCGTCCTATATATATATACATAAAACCAAAAAACATTTTCTGCAAAATCAGATGTAAACTTTAAACATCTCCATTTCTCAAAAAATGGCAGGCACAGGCCATAAATGGTTAGGTTAGCATGTTTAGCATCACATACACATAACATTTATATTATAACCCATACTGGGTAAAGTGATTCAGATTGTGACTGCTAGGAATTTTGGAGTAATTTATTTAGAAGGAAATTTGCAATATTTATATCTGCACCTGAGTTTGTAGTCTAACCAATATCATGGTTGGTCACCTCTGAATTTTTTCTTTCTTCTCATCTGATCATAATATTTAAAATAAAGATGTCAGTTTCATGACACAAAACTAAGACTATTTGTACGCTTGAAAACAAAACTGAATATTTTGTGAAGATTTTACATTTCTATGCTACCATTGTAATAGTTGGGGGTTTTTTACCTGTAAGAAATTTCCAGAGCAATAATATTTATTTTGTATCAGGAATTCAAGTAGAAGGAACTGTAAACAGTCTTCAGTCTGAAAAAGCGGAGTTTTCCTCTCACAACATTTAACATCCTGTGTATTACTTTTAAGTATGAAAGTGTTGTCCTTCTACATGGTCTTCCTGTTTTAAGGTGAAGGTACTTAGAAATTACGTGCACTTGTGGAAGGTAATGAAGGTATATGCTAAAATATATATATATATATACGTTCTTCAGACTAGGGGGAAAATATTACATCAAAAAGTGAGCATATGCCTATATCCAGGAACAAGCCTTTGTGTTTTCTATCTACATCTTTAAATAAAATTACTTGTAAACTTTACTATAGAAGATTTTCTTTGTGATACTGTCACTTTGATACGGCTAGTGCAAAGTCTAACTATTCTTGTAGGTTGTACTGCTCCCTTTCCTGTCCCCCTAAACTCAATTTACATCACATGAGATAAAGAAATACTAAGTTACTAGTTTGGGTGGTTTTTTTTTTTTTGTAGAGGCAGCCATTATTTCGAAGATTATTTCTAAAAGTGTGCCTATGTTGAATTTTAATGCTATCGCACATAGTTTGAATCCAGCTCTCCTGGATGCATAGAAAGGGACTTACAGACTCATGAAACGCTGGCAGAATGATCTTGTTTATGTGCCGCAACGTCTGGAGTAGCACACATAGCAGAACAGCAACGGGCTCTTTTGCCTGTGCTGTGCAGGTGCTATGGGAAGCTGTGAGCAGTAAGAGAGGGACCCAGCCAACTCCACTGGGCAAAGCTGGCAGCATACCAGTAGCTTAAGCCAAAAGGCTGGGGTCAGTTGATTTCCACTCTTATTTTCTCAAGTCAAAGATGATGCTGGTTGAAGAACTGAGTTCAATGGCATTGTATGTAGACAGCCGTATACTGTAACAGTTTATTTCCATTGTGTGTGTCTGGAACAGGTTGCCAGAGAGGTGGTAGATGCCCCATCCCTGGAAACATTCAAAATCAGGTGGACAGGGCTCTGAGCAACCTGATCTAGTTGAAGATGGCCCTGCTCATTGCAGGGGGTTGCACTAGTCCCTTCCAACCCAAACTATTCAATGATAATATGTCCATTGTGCTTGTACGTCCTAACTCTTACTATCAATATTCTTTAAATACAGCACTGGGTCATATTCTCCCATTATGTGCGCACAAGCACAAAATCAGCAGTTAATGCACAAAGGTAAATAGAGATACATCACTGAAGATCTCCTTAGAACGAGCGGCTGCAGTGAACTGCATCTTTTCCCTGTTTTGGTGGGTTTGCACTTCCTCAGCAACACAGACTATGCTGGACCCAGCCAGTCAGAGCAGGAACCTGAATTGAAACTGGTGAAATAATTCTCCTGCATCCTATCCTGCTATCTTATTACAGTGATATCACTGTCCAACGAGAAGTTCTGCAGAGAAAGCATCGTTAAAATGATACTGAGTTGCAACAGTCCTTGGGTGGCATAAAGCTCACAGAAAAACATTGGGTAAAGATTTGCTTTACACTTTAATGCTGAGCAATTTTAACAGGTTTCTTTATCTTTTAGAAGCAGAAGAAATGCCCTTTTTGAAGTGTGGAGTCTGGTTCTGGAAATCGTGACTGTCAGGCTGAGGCTAACAAGTGTCTTATACTTTGTTATTTCTTAAGTCTTTTAGGGTGGGGGGGTGGGTCATGCTTAATGCCACTTAATTCCTTTTCATCTAAGTTTTTGTTTATGGAATATAATTCACAGTGTCTACAGAACTGTGTAATTAGTCAGAGACTCAGTAAAGGGCTTTTTGAAAAAATGGTCCTTAGCCTTTCACTTTCATGAGCACCAAAATTCAATCAAAACCTATTTTTAAAGTGAGTAAAAGCTACAGTGGCAAATCTATTAAAATATGTTTAATCATTAACTTCTTTGATTTAGCATCTGTCTAAAACATAACATCAAAAATTGAATAATTTATCATGTAATTGCATAAAATCTCAAGTAATGTAAGGCATTAATTAAAAATTTATGTGAAATTCAGAAGAAGAAAGTTGAGGAGGAACTATCTGATTACCACTCAGTAGGATGGTTATAGTTACTTTGAAACAGTAATCTACTGTATTATAAATTCTAAACTGTGAAAAACACTGTAAACCCTTTAGATTTATCTGATGATTTTCAGAAAATGCATTAGCTATAGATTACTTCAGATTCTGTAGTTAGACGTATAGATATGTCAATTGCCCAAGGAATTATTCTTTTTTCACTTTTATAACCTCTTAGCCTCCCTGTGTGTACAAACTGCTAAGTTAACATGAAAAGAGAATAAGGCTTTCAGAACTTTCTGAACCTTGTTTCATTAACGTACAGACTTCAGGAGCAGCTTTCAGGCTTTCTTATCAGGCTAATACTCGGTTAGCCATAGAAGAATAGCACAGCCATAAAATCAACTCTACTGTTAAATATATTGTGGGGAGGAGTTATTATATCACCCATACTACCTCTCCAAATCATCAATTAACTTTTACAACTTCTGCAAACTAGAGAAGTTTTGAGTTCAGGTTTCTTCTCTTTCATAGTCAGCTAATAGTATTTGAAAGTAGTGAGTTATTTAAAACTGATATTTGTGCCAAACTGCCTTTAGAATTAGAAAAATTGGCTCAGAAAGCAGAAGATCCAGATGGATACAAAAATAAGCACAGATTTTAACCTAAACAGGTTTGTCTGTCACAAAAAAAAAAAGGGAGGGGCCTGCTTTGCAAAGTTCTCTCTTTAACACTCCCACCAAAGCCTATTCTCATGAATCATTCACTGAGATCTACCTATGTAAATGAGTACTTACGAAACCAGGTCCTAAGTTTTGCCTATATTTAAAGAAATTTAAAGAACAATCACCACAGTTTGGGGTAATTTCTGAAAGAATATTTAGAAAATTATTGTCTTCCTTCTTACACAGAGCATAGCTATTATTTAGACTAAAAGTGATAAATTTCCTGAACTCCAGAATTACCTGAGAAAATAATAGATATAAGATTTTTTTTCTCTTCTCCTTTCCTCTTTTTTTTTTTTCTAATTGATTCTTTCTTCTGTTTCTGGTGACTGCTGCTTGAGTCTTTTCCTGCCTGCTGAGAGGATGGGATATTGTTCATCTACTTATAAGAATATGTTATTGTCAATCCATCCCCTTGTGCGAATGAGATTAGTGTTTCCAATGCTTTCAATTTGAAATTGCTAGAGAAAAAAATTATCAGAATTATCAGAAATAAAAAGTAAATTAGAAGATGCATCTAAGAAAAATAATATGGAATTGACATGATAGTAAAAATTAGAAACTTTAATGATATGTTTAGGTCTGAATAGCTCACAAAAGACTTGAAAAGATCAGCTGCCAAGTGTTTTGAAAATACGCTAGAAAATACGTACATTTCTAACATCAAAATATTTAAAAAAAACAGATAGTGCCCAGACTTCAGGTAAGTGACCACACATTAGAAAATACCTGAGTAAAACTTTCAAAAAGCCATGAGAACAGTCTTTTAGTGTCTGGTTTAATAAAACCCATTTTTTTCCTCCAAGTGGCATGTTTACAAGATCCAAACTGAGATGTTGCGTTACATATAGAAAGCACCTAAGATGCCCATAAACCTGCTTAGCCAGCTTTACCCTTACATTCTGTCCTTTTGATTTCTTGTTTGTTTTCTTTTTACCTTTAAAAATGAACTACATTTCTGTAAAAATAAAAATGCTTCTGTGAGCTGTATGAATCACCATCATGAAGGCTCAGAGTGCTTTTTATCATTCTAATTATTGATATTGCCCTACAAAGATGGTGCAGTGACTCATCTGAAAGGATTCATTGTTTAAGCTCTCAAAGAGAAAAAAATGAAATGGAAAAAGCATATCTATTTTGGCAAGGATGTAAACAAGACATACAGTTAATAGAACGGTTTAATATACATATATTTATATGTGGCTGTGCACTCAATTGCACATCGACAGTCCTGTACATGTATGTAGACACATTCATAACTGGGTCACAAAGATTTGTATTGAAGTAATGTTTCCATTTTGTAAGGAAAAGGCTTTATGACTTGAAATTATGTGACTTTATGTTAGAAATTGTAATGACAAAAGAAAACAACAACAACAATTTCCACTAAAATAGATCTGGTAGGTTTTTCTGTGAAGAGAGAGAAGGTGAAAGACTGGAAAGAAATGTTTTGGTTGTCTGTCTTAATGGTGCTACCCACACAGTACAGGGATGAGTACAGGCAACCAAATAACAACTAAGCATACATGATATTTCAGCTTGAGCCTGAGATGACTTTAAACCTATATATTTTTATTCTGAAGAGATGGTTTGAACTGGAAGATTTACAGGCTACTCTGTAATCTGAATTTTCACTTCTCCTGTTGGTCCTGTTCTACTTCCTAGACTGAAATTTTAATTGTAAGAGAGATCAGCAGGACTCACTCACCTTTTAATAGTCCCATATGACCAATGAAACAGTCTGAAGGGAGCTGGAGGTTAGCAGTAAACTATCGTGGCCTGAACGAAGTGATGCCATCACGGAATGCTGTTATAACAGACTTCTTAGAACTTCAATATACAATCATAGGATCATAGAATCATTAAGGTTGGAAGACACCTCAAGGATCATCTAGTCCAACCGTCCCCCCACCACCTATTAACCACTAAACCACGTCCCTAAGTACCACATCTAACCTTTCTTTAAACACCCGCAGGGACGGTGTCTCCTCCACCTCCCTGGGCAACCTGTTCCAATGCCCAACCCCCCTTTCCGAGAAGAAATTTCTCCTAATCTCCAACCTAAACCTCCCCTGGTGCAACTTGCACCCATTCCCCCTTGTCTTGTCACTAGTCATCTGCGAGATGAGGCCAACTCCCAGCTCGCCACAACTTCCTAGAGTTGAAAGCAGCCAAGTGGTATTCTACAACTGAGATTGCCAATGTGTTTTTCTGAATTCCTTTGGCAGCAGAGTGCAGGCCACAGTTTGTTTTCATGTCGAGAGGTGTCCAATGCACCTAGAATCGACTGCCTTAGGGGTGGAAACACAGCCCTACCATTTGTCATAGGTTAATTGTCATTATGACAAATTGACAAGTATGTCATTATGACAAATATGTCAGTATGACAAATTGTCATATGTCATAGACTGCACTGGAAAAGGGTGATGCCCCTGAACATCTACAATGCATTGCTGACATCATTGTGTGGGGCCGCAAGGCAAGGAAAGTTTTTGAGAAGGGAAAAAGAGTAATTCAGATTCTTCTGAGAGCTGGTTTCACCATAAAGAAAAGTAAGGTCAAAGGACCTGCAGAGGAGATTCAGTTCTTGGGAATAAAATGTCAGGATGGATGTCATCATATGCATATGCATGTAGTGAACAAATAGCAACTATGTCTCCACCAGCTAACAAGAAGGAAACACAAGCTTTCCTGGGCCTTGTGGGGTTCTGGAGAATGTATATTCCAGGTTATAGTCAGCTTGTGAGCCCTTTCTAACGAGCAGCCTGAAAGAAGTATTTCAAGTGGTGCCTTGAGCAACAACAAGCCTTTGAGCATATCAAACAGTAAACAGCTCATGCAGTAGCTCTTGGGCCTGTTCGGACAGGATCAGCTGTGCAAAGTGTGCTCTACAGGGCAACTGACGAGCTCACTTGGAGCCTCTGGCAGAAAACATCAAGAGAAACCCAAGGCTGACCATTAGGATTTTGGAACACGGTGTATTGATGTTCAGAAGCCTACTATACCTGGACTGAAAAAGAGATACTAGGAGCATATGAGGGGAGTTGAGCCTCTTCAGAAGTTGTTCATACAGAAGTATCTTTCCTATTGGCACCATGATTGCCCATACAACACTGGATGTTCAAAGGAAGCATTCCCTTTACACATCACGCAACAAGCGCTACATGGAGTAAGTGGGTAGTGTTGATCATGCAACAGTCATGCTTGACTGGGGAACCTCAGTTGCCCAGGAATCCTGCAAGAGATCAAGGACTGATCAGAAGGCAGAGGTTTTGGAGCGCTGCCTGATGAGGTGGCTTGTGCTGAGGAGGTGTTACCGTATAATGAGTTATCAGAAGATGAAAGGCACTATGCCTTTTTGACTGATGGAACCGGTCATGTGGCAGTAAACCACCAGAACTGAAAAGCTACTGTGTGGAGTCCCACACAGCAAGTTGTTGAAGCCACTGAAGGAGAAATTGAGTCAAGTCAGTTTGCTGTAGTCAAAGCCATGCAAGTAGCCCTAGAGATTGCTGAACAAGAAAAGTGGCCAGTACTCTACCTCTATACTGACTCCTGGATGGGGGCTAATACCCTGTGGCGGTGGCTACAGTAGTGGAAGAAGACCAATTGGCAGCACAGGGCTAAACCCACCTCAGTTGCTGCATGATAAGACATCACTGCCTGGGTAGAAAGCATGTCTGTAAATGCACGTCCCATAGATGCTCACATGCCCAAAAGCCATGCCACTAAAGAACATCAAAACAATGAACCGGTAGACAAGGTAGTCAAAATTGAATTAGCTCAGGTGAACCTGGACTGGGAGCATAAGGGTGAGATAGCTGTAGCTAAATGGGCCTATGAAACATCGAGACATCTAGGGAGATATAAAATACAAAATACAGATGAGCTCACCACCAAGGGGTCACCTGACCACGGAGGCTATCACACAGGTCCCTCATGAAACCGTGCATCCCAGGAAGTGGCTGGACATGGCCTGCTGATAGAAAGTAGAGAACAAATATTTTGTGTAAAAATAACCATTTAAATATAAATAAAGACCTATTAGAGCATTAGTTTTGGGTTTTTGAGAGGAGGGAAGTCAGGTATTACTTAAATCAAATGCACAGCTAGCTAGTTCCACTTACTGTTACTAAGTAGTTTTCTGGATCATATCCCTGCTCCCAAGATTAAAAAAAATAAAAAATAGTTCAGATGAGTATATCTTTAAATTAATGGTAAAAGCAAAAATAATCTTGTTCCACTCTGTTGTGGCTGTACTATGGAAAAACAATTTCATTCTTTCTGAGAATCTTTCCTGCTTACCTTTTGCCTTCTACAAGCCAGTAAGTATAGCTCTTCACTCCACTTCCCTACAGGTACAACAACACCAGCAGCAGCAGCAACAAAAAAAAGAGGCATCTGACAGGAAGTTTTTTCTTTTTGGCTAACAAGAAGTAAACATTTAAATGGAAGCATTTATTTTGCTTCAATAACAAATTTGAAAGAAATTATTTTTTTCTCAGAAACATTTGTCCTGAAACAGTTTATTCCTCTGTAGCCTGCTTTCCAAAGGAAAATGTTTTATCAGAACCTAGCTTTACTTTAATCCTCTTTCTTTATTTACAATTCCTTTCTCTACAAATATGCAACTATCGTAAAGATAACAAACGCCTTAAGACCTTTTGACTAAAGCATAACATAACTTATTGCTTAGCAGCTTGATAGAAAGACACGCATGTGTCCCTTTTTCCCCCCCAATAGTTTCCTCCAGTGTTGACTAGTTTACTTTTTCCAATATTAAAGACCTGAGGTTAGAGGACTTGACCTGTAATTCAAACAGGCCATTAAATCCCACCTCATAACTACAGTCACACTATATTTTCTTTCTCAGGTTCTGAGATCTTCCTTGAAGTTAAGTTTTCATCTATGACACTATGAGGTTTTAGGCAATTTTAAAGGAAAAAAAAAAAGAAAAAAAAAAGAAGAAATTTTGCATTATGCTGGTTTTGGCTGGGATAGAGTTAATTTTCTTTATAACAGCTAGTACAGAGCTATGTTTTGGATTTATGCTGAAAACAATGTTGTTAACACAGGCATGTTTTAGTTATGTCCGAACAGTACTTACACAGAGCCAAGGCCTTGTCTCTTCTCGATCTCATTAAGCGATAGGACAAGGGGCAACGGGTGCAAGCTGGAGCATAGAAGGTTCCATGTTAATACAAGGAAAAACTTTTTCACCGTGAGGGTGACAGAGCACTGGAACAGGCTGCCCAGAGAGGTTGTGGAGTCTCCTTCTCTGGAGACATTCAAAACCTGCCTGGACACGTTCCTGTGTGATGTGCTCTAGGTGGCCCTGCCTTGGCAGGGGGTTTGGACTAGATGATCTTTCGAGGTCCCTTCCAACCTCTACGATTCTGTGATTCTGTGATTCTTACACCACCCCACCGACAGGATGGCTGGGGGGTGTGTGGGGAGTTGTGAGGGGACACAGCCAGGACAGCTGATCGTAACTGATATCCCATACAATATGACACCATGCTCAGCATATAAAGCTGCGGGAAGAAGACGACAGGGATTTTCAGAGTGACAGCTTTTGTCTTCCCAAGTAACCGTTACACGTGACAGAGCCCTGCTGTCTTGAGGATGGCTGAACCCCTGCCTGCCGTGGGCAGTGGTGAATGAATTCCCTGTTTTGCTTTGCTTTCATGCACAGCTTTTGCTGTAAACTATCTTTGTCTCAACCCATGAGTTTTCTCACTTTTACTCTTCCAACTCTCTCTCCTCCATCCCGCTGTGGAGAGAATGATTGAGTGGCTGCGTGGGGTTTAGTTGCTGGCTGGGATTAAAACACGACATACATTTAGCTTAATATCACTGCAGAGGTGTGTGATGGCTTGAACTTGGTCAGCTGCCAGACACCCACCCAACTGCTCTCCACTCCCTCTCCTCAACAGGTCAGGGGAGAAAATAAGATTAAAAAGCTTGTGGGTCAAGGTAAAAGACAGTTGACTTACTAATAATCATCACAGGCAGACCAGATTTGATTTCAGGAAAATTATTTTAATTTCTTGGCAATCAAAACAGGTTTGGATAGTGAGAAAGAAATACAAATTAAAACAACACCTCCCCTAGAAATACAAATTAAAACAACACCTCCCCTCCCACTCCTCTTCTTCCCAGGCTCAACTTCACTCCTTTATTCCCAACTCCGCAACCTCCTCCCCTCCAAATGGCACAAAAAACCAAAATTAAACATGCAAATACTTGTGCTTTGGGTTTTTTAATATATTTTCTAATGTGAAATACTGTCTGAATGAGAACAAAGTAAGTCTTCTGGTGTATTTAAAGTCAGCTGGTGCTAGTGTTTGTTTTATGGTTATGATGACTTCTGAGTTGACCAGAGCTCTGAGGTAAACCTGCTTTTTCCTTTAACCGCTGGAGAATCTCAAAACACCAAGGGACTTTTGACTTCTGGAGACTGGCTTTTTTATTAGAACAGAAACTACAACCAGAAACTTTTCAAAATTGGAAAAAGAATCCTCAGAGTGAGACAAGATATAAGTAGAAATACAATAAGCCAATTTTTTTTCACAATACTTTTTTCAAAATTGGTCCTTTTTAACAAAGTTTCACTCAGTCAGCAGCTGAGTGAACCTTACTGGTTCCAGCAAAATCTTCATCTGCAGGTAGCCTCAAGCACCCCAAAAAGTACTTTCTGCTGCCTTTGAAGCATGGAACTGTGCCTGCTTTTTCCTTTATAATTTTGTCTTTTTCACCCTAAATTACAGAAGTATTTCCTTCCAAACATGGCTAGTTTAGCTGCAAGGAAAGGCAGAGTTTGCCCCTACTCCAAAGGCTTCCACCAGAGCCCATGTACAGCATCCAGGACAATGCAAACAGCCAGATGTGCTCCTTTGCTGCCTTGCAGTGCAAACAGTGATTGTGAAGAAATGCACTGAACAATGCAAAATAGATCCATAAAAACACTTGTTCCAACAAAGACATTTCAAATAGTACAAGTGTTTGAAAATATTAAGCTGTTTATTCATTCTTTTAAATAAACAATTGTTCAAATGTAATCAAAACTCTAATCTGGAAAAGATATTGAGCCTATTCTCACAGTTTGGTCAAGAAAAGTACAATCTAAATGTCACTCAAGGAACTATCAGTTACAACAGCGGAAATACCTTCTTCTGCCATGCTGGGATTTTCAAAGCACATTTCAAAAACAGATGTGTGTTTATTAGTTCCAGCTCCTTCAAATTCCATTTTTCAGCCAACTGGAGAGGTTCAATAGATAATACAGTAAAGTTAATCCAGAAGCTACTATTTTACATGCAACAACCTTAATGAAATGAAAACTTTTTAGTCTTGGAGATAAAACTATACAACTATGTGTGTCAGGCACATTGAATATAATTGAAGTGACACCTATTTCTCAGACATGTGTAATGGCAAAAGACTGATTATGTGAAATAAGCCCAGATGATCCTAGTAGACAAACCATGCTACAGGGGAAGAAAAAAAAAAAAAGAAAAGGTCTTTGGTTTATTTGTTTGTTTTGGTTGGATTGTATGAGAGTTTTTGGCTGTGTAACTGGGGATTTGGGGGAGGTGAGGTCTGCTTTCTAATTCTTATCTGCTAATCAGTTTGACTTTGAGCAAGATTAACCATCTGAGCACATGATATCATTTTGTTCCCTTTCCTGAAGTAAATTCGTAAATTTTTAGGGAAGTTTAAATACAGCAAAATCCATCTGGTCAATTGCAAATCAAGAAAACACATCTGTCCTAACATCTGTAGCTGATCACAGGAAGATCTTAATCATGAACCAGTGTCAAAATGAAAGTGGTATATAATCACCTTGCCTGTATTTTTTTCATGGAAACCTTTGTGAATTTTTATGCCTTTGCCTGAAAAAAGTGAAAATTCCCAACTGTTTAGACATGAGAATATAGTCATAGAGACAAACCACCCTTAAATCTACGTATATTTGTCCTTCACAATATATTCTCAAATCTTTTCCATGGCCTGTGTTTGACATTTCTTCAGGACTTTCTTAAAACAGCCACAGAACTCGACACACTATATCCTACCGATGCTATGCAGAAATATAAGATTACTTTTTTCTCTTTTGCTAGGATGTTTCTTTTGAATATGTCAACCTTCTTTGGATAAAGACTGCGGTGAAGGAAAGAACTACAGAAAATTAATGAAGTCTAAAAGTATAGTTTTTATGCTTGACGCACATAGAGGTTACACATTCTCCTTTCTTGCTAATCTCTATGGCAACCTCTTGCAGATTCAGTAGTCACAGAGGAAGAGCTGGTAGATTACTTAAAAACAAGCCCAAACCCACAGCCAAAACCCTAAAGCCAAAGTGTATTTCACCTGAATACATTTCCTATCTTGAGAATAAGCACTGGATTTTGATGAATAAATTAGACTTGATGAGCTCAATTTTATACTCAGGTCTTCCATACATCGTTTGCATTTTGCTTCTCGTCTCATTGTAGAATCCCTATTTTTCACACTGAATTCAAAATCATATCTTCTGGAGACAAATTAATCTTTAAAATAATCAGTAGATAATTTTAGGACCTCACTGGGACTATTCAAAAGCTGAAAATTAGGTAGGTACTTACACTGCTTGTTGAATTAGAGCTCGGATCTCTACAGGTAGAATTTTTGCATACCTGTTCACTGAAGCAGCAAGATACACGTTCTAGTGCTCATAGTGGAGACATTATCCTTTTATTCAGGTAGCAAGTAAAAACTTTAGTACATTTATCAGTCCAATGCCAGCTCTCAGAGAATCTCAGCCAGTGTTCAGAGAAACATGAGAAAATTTAAGATTATAAAGCAATTAGACATCTGCATCATGAAAGGGATATGATAAAATAACTACAAGGAGAAACAAGCAAGATTTAGAGGCATACACTTGTAAATTCCTTCCCAGAACTTCATTCAAAAAACTACTACAGAACTCTTTAAGAAGTTAACATGCACCAAAAAGAAAGAAGATATATTTACCTGGCTGAAAAGACCATCAGTTTGGTCTAAAACAGAATTAAACAAAATTAAAATAAAACAAAATTAGCAGCTCTCATTTCTTTTCAAACAGAAATGGTAAAGAAAGAAAAATATTCAGGAGCAACTCTGTTTTTTATTTTAATGCTATTCAGTCATTACATTACGTCAAAACAATATTCAAATTTAAATAAAGTGAAAAATGTTATATTTTAGCAATATATCATGCTTTTATAATTCATGTATTTCTAAGCAATAATGAATTCACATTGTGAAAATTCTCTTCCTTATAACTGGTTGATATGCAGGATTGACATTTTATTTTGAGCCAAATGCAATTAGGTCAAATGTCTCAAAGTTTCCCCATGAAAAGTCAATTCTGAGTGGAAAGAGATATGGGAGTTTTTTTTTTTCTTGGGATTCTTGCAGACCTCAGAACCTGAAATTGTGGCAGTCTGCCTTGTGAAGATCAGGGGGCTTTCCAGCTCCCTAGGATGAATCCATAAATTCCATAAATCAGTCTTTAATTAGAACAGTTGCTCATCTAATGGCTTCATGACAAGGAGTCTGAGAAGACTTACAAGGTAGCCTTAGAAGGTACCAAAGGCTCTTCAAAACCTAGGTTACTAGATCTCTTAGCTAAGACAGAGCTGGCGTCAGTAGAACGTGTGAGGGATCTGGGGTGTGATGCCTTTAAAGCCTTGTTTCAATGCTCTGAAACATCTTAAAATCCATTATATTTCCTGAGAGTCTTTTCACAATTTTTTTAATATACAATCTAGACCTCCCTGGTGCAACTAGAGGACATTTCCTCTTGTCCTACCACTTGTTACTTGGAAAAAGTGACCAATACCCAACTGGCTACAACCTCCTTTCAGGTAGTTGTAGAGAGTGATCAGGTCTCCCCTCAGCCTCCTTTTCTCCACGCTAAACTACCCCAGTTCCCTCAGCTGCTCCTCATAAGACCTGTTATATAGACTCTTCACCAGCTTTTTTACCCTTTTTTGGACATGCTCCAGCAACTCAATGTCTTTCTTGTAGTCAGGGGCCCAAAACTGAACACAGTACTCAAGGTGCAGCCTCACCCGTGCCAAGGACAGGGGGAAAGTCACTTCCCTACTCCTGCTGGCCACACTATTTCTGATACTTCTGTGGAGTTCTTTCTAATTTACATCAGTAGAAGCAGGATAAGACACCCATTTCAGGATCTTTGGAAGATGAGAACAAATGTGTCTGATGGTCACAGAAGCCAAAACTTGAGAGGTACCAATAGTTTAACACTGCCTCAACCTGTGTAAAGCATTATCCACAAAGCTGTGTAGCTTTGTGAAATGGCCCATTAGGGAAAGAGAACCATGAGCAAGAGTACAATCCGACTTACATGAAAAGCTAAAAAAAGCAGTCTCTCCAATTTGATTTCACTGAAACAATTAAATTAGAGACAGTGTAGAAAATTACTACCATGAAAGAATTGATTGATCTTCTCTGTGCCGGACCTATTCTCCCCGTGCAAATAGTCCAAACTTGGAGCAAATGAAGAACTAATCAGAGGATTTAGTAAGCTCAGGTATAGATCAGCAGTCCAAAATGTTCACTGAACATTTCAGATAGTTCTGTAGCTCAGCTACGCTCAGAGAGGAATCTCTTTTCAGCCAGTTACAAATCCAACCAGTATCTAAAACCAGGAACCAGTCAAAACACTGTTCTAAAGTAAAACTGGATGGATAATGCAAATTTTCCAAGGGCTTGTCAATACTGACTTTTTAAGTAAAACTGTTAAGGATCACACTTGCTTCTTTTGAGTAATAGTCTGGCCCAGTTAATTAGCAAGCTGCCTTCCTCCTCTCCCTCCCCACAAATGCCCATGCAAGCGTCATGGGTTTTGCTCTGATCTCTCTGAACAACCTTTTACTGTGCTCTGCTTGGAAGCCTGTTACCAGAGCTAGTCAACATTTTTCCACTAAACCCTGTATGCATATTCTATAGATTTCCTTTAAAAAATATATTCTGTGTATAACCTACCTTTACCATCCCAGTTGGTCCTAACACTTAGTAATTGTTTATGTGAAATTAAATCCCCTTTATCTTCTTCCTGCTCCTTTTCCTCCCTATCAGCATCAAAGGTTCCTGTAATTAACTATTTCTAAATTGGTTTAGGGTTTAAGCCCCACCCCAGCTCCCAAGAGTTAGAGTGTGTATACATCTGTATAATAATTTATTTCTGTTCCTATTTAATTTTAGTGAGCGAGGTTCTGTCATTAATAGTGAAAAAAAACACGTACAGATATTTGGAAAAATAAATGGAACAATTTTCATTGTGAATATGTAGTTTTATGAAAACTAAAAATGAGAAAAATGAGAAAACCCCCACAAAATTCCAAGTAAAAGAATGGTGCTTCTTTCCAAACCTTTTTGTGATGCTTTTCTAAACATTATGTTCCAAAATGAAATATATTCAAAATATGCCTTTGCGGGAAGTTCCAAGTGTGTTCAGTTTCTGTAAAGATGTGAAAAAACCAACTTTCTAAATTTATTAAAAATAGAATCATCATCTGCTGGTTGCTTTTATTTTAACTGCTGAACTCTATGCTGTTCCCTTATTATGGAAGTACAATAATTTCTTTGGTACTTGACCTCCCAACTGCCATTTCTCTTTTTTCTCTTCCCCTTTCTCTGCTCTGCACTTTATCTCAGTATCTTAAGACATTCCCCTTAATTTCCCCACTCTCTCTGGCATTAAAAATAATCACTGAAGCTCACTGTGCCAGTCTCTGTCTTACTGATTCTGCTCTTTCCTCATTTCTTTTCTATGTAGCTACTTCACTATCTTTACTGATTTATTATTATTATTTTTTTTTAATTTTCCATTCATTGCCACTTAGGTATGAGTTCATTTCATTCAACCTCATTACGCTTCCAAAAGGTCAACATAAAATATTGGAATGGGTGTGCATATCTGCTTTTGGTAATTCTAATGAGTCTATCACCATGGTATTTAGATACAGATTGGTGTACAGTATTGCATTAAGCAATGGATATTCTTCCCCTTAAATGATTCTCAAAAGATTAACTAATCTCCACTTGGGAAAAGCCTCAGTTACTCCTGACACTTTATTCACATGAAAGATGGCTAATCTAGCTTTAAATTCTCAATAAATCATGCTCTATACTCAAAACAAAGCAAACTGTCAAAGAGGTTTTAAAGCAACTGTGTAAGAGATTGCGTTTCACATTAATGAAGATTCACTCTTTTTTTTCGGAGGAGGGGGAAGAACCTAAATTAGAAGTCACTATGGCTTTCTATCAGGAAAACAGACAGGAAAATTGCTGGAATTAAAAGCTCATGATTCTTTTTAATAAATCCACCTCTTTTCTATTCCAGTGTGATGGCAAATCCTAAAAACTATGAAGCAATTAGCAAGGTAATATGACTGACATCAGCATAAGCTGGTTAATACACTGAGAAATTACACATTTGCATCAGGAGGTGAAAGACTCAAGGTTTTTGAAGCACAGCTGAAACAAAGAATGTTAAAAATGCTTTATATTATTCCAGTTCAACGATATGAGATTTTTAATATATATAAACAAGCAGAATAAGCCAACTCAGTTATAGAATAAATAACGACCATAAACCAGCTCTTAATGTATATGAGAAAGTGTGCAGTAGGAGCTAATCCACACTTAATAATAATTAACAACAATTAATTAAAGGTATATGTGACTGGATTTAGGATTCTAATTATCCAGTTACCTCATTTGATGAAACATCTAGGTAATTAGGTAGGTAACTGTTCCATTTTCTGTTATGATTAATAATGGGTGTAAAAATGTTATTAAATGCTAATTTAGTTTATCTCATCAGAATGTAGGTTACGTCCCTCATATAACTGCACTTATGTTGTTATAGTTCATTCACTTGGTTTAAAATGTGGATAACTTATTCAATTCAATAGTATTTGAAAAATTAATGAAACGGTGATTAAAGTGTTTGAAATGCTAATTAAAGTGGTGAGTCTGCCCTCTGTCTTCCACATACTTACACACAACTTAATGATGCATTCAGTTCCTTTGATTTTGATAGGGTCATTCACGGTAGAAAAGGTAGAGTTGTAAATATTTACAAAACTGAGATCTACATATGGAAGCCAACTAAAATCTGCATTCTGACAGGAGAGAGAAAAGCAGAGAAGAAATTTGCCAGCAAGGAATTACAAGACTAAGAAGTTACATCTACATTCACTGTTTCATAAAGCATTTGGATTCTGCCTCCAAAATAAGATGCTTTTGCTGCGTTGAGGCTTAGGCGGTCAAAAGCATTGTTCACTTGTGAAAATCTCTGAAAACTATTTTTAAAGAATACTTAGAAAAAAATATGGAAAATTATTTAATGTCCTGTTCACCAGCTATCATATAGATAGGAAGTATTTAATGCTGCCATATTTCTTTGCATTGTCTGGTATAAGGGAGTAAAATTACATTTACAGAAAAGAACAGCTTAGATTAGAGGAAAATAAAAGATGCTACTAGCTAATCTGAGCATTTCAAGAAAAAATTTACCTACTTGCTAAAATAGCATCTACTTCTTCTTTGAATATGTCACTAAAGCTATAATACTTTCCTAATACACAAAATTGCCTATATTTTATATGAATATATCTCAGCCTACTGGTGACTTGTAATATTTATGCTAAAAGGTATTCAAATACCTTTGTATCCTGAAGATTACATATGTTTAAAAAATTTTGCTTGCATGTGTGCATTTTGTGGGAGAAGACTTTCAGAATATAATCCTCATTGATCCTTCAAAGTGTTTGTGTCCCACAGTCTTTTTTTTTTTAACCATTTCTCTTCATAATTACTGTTCATATTTTATCTGTTTTGAATAGACTGAACTTAAGTTTCTGTTTGCTGACTCAAAAAATATATCTCTATAGTCACCTCTTCTGTAAACCTTTCCAGTAAGTAAACGTGGGATTGCTAGAGTGTAAAGTGGAAGGAAACAAATGAGGACTGCAAAACCTATATTTACTAAATAATTGGAAAAATATTTGCAAATTGTTTTGGGCCGCCTTCACCTAGTTGTGACACTAACAGCCTCCTCTTGTTCTGTGACTTCCCTGGCTAATTCTGGGGGTGGGGTTTTTTTTGGTTTTGTTTTTGTTTTTGTTTTTTTGTGGCCCAACTCTGGAAAGTCGGGAGCCCAGGAACACCTACCTCTGTACTGTCTTCAGATCTACCTAGAAGCTGTTGGTTGACTTTCACTAAAACAGCATTCTCTAGGGTTCTCAGTTCCCTGTAAAGAAAAAGTATTCCACTGGTAAGACATTGATGTGATTTGCCATAGGAAACAGAGAATGCTTCATGTGAAGCTAATCTAGATTGGTTTTGGATAACAAATTTGGACTTCTGGAATTTTTGCTGAAAAAGGAAATAGCTCCATTTTAAGGTAACCTCTACTTCGTTGCTTGAAAGAATGACCTGGGGTGAAAGAGAATTTCATGTGATTTTACTGGCCTGTGGAAACAGGCTAAGACCTTCAAATCTGTGGCAGACTTTTATCCTATGTCCTTCTGTTAGAATGAGTAGTAATTCATTATTGTAGTTAGGTAACTCATCATTGAGCGCTGGTAATAGTTAAATCATTGGGTAATCATTCCTTTCCGGTAGATGGTTGTGCAAATTTCAGTGGGAGGAATACATAGAGATACATTACTTCTAAGAAAAGTTAACCCTTGAGCATTATGAATAGGTGTTAAAGTAGTCAGATCAATTCCCAGTGGCAAATTACAAGAAGCACAAAATACAAGTTATAATAGCTAATAACTCCTTGTTAGACTGTGTTGGTTTGGTTTTGTTTTTTTTTAATGACTGATACACCCAAATTGATATAGTGTGTGTATACAAGGTTGGGCTCTAGGAACTCTTAATTGTAAATGAAGCTTAAAAGCTTAGATACTGTGCAGATAAAATTGCTTTAAATGGCAAAGCTGGGAAAATAAAGGAACTGCAACCTTTTTTATTTTTATGATGATGAATGGTAATTTATGATAATTAAAGATTGGAAGTTTGTGTTCATTAGTTTCCTAGATTGTTTTATTCTCTTTGTGTTGTTTTCAAAGCTAGAATTTCAAATCCACATCTAGCGTAAAAGATCCTTTAATGACCAGAAACCTCACAAAATAATACACGAAAAGTTAGAAAAATTTCTTTGAAGTCTACTGATGATGGGGTGAGGCAGGGGTTTGCTATGCTTTTTTTTCCTCCTTATACCTGACAGCTGACAGAATTGAGCTGCTTATTAGTTAGGCTTAAAACTTCTTGGCTGTAAATATTTACATAAGCCCCATAATTAATGTTTTGATGAAACTTTTTCTTAAAAAATTCATCATCTCTTCCTCCTTCAATAAGGTGTGTATATTTTCTGAGATGCCTAGTAAGGGTAAGATATATAAGGTTAACTCCAGCCTACTGAATTTAATTTCACTGGGTTCTATGTCATCACTAGGGAAAGGATTCTTCAGAATATGACTGTGAATATAACGTAAGTTTCAACTATAAATCACGGCCTTTGCTTTCACTACAGGTGGACCGGGGTGGAAGGGGATGAGGCAAGACAGCTCATATGAATAATCGCTTAAATTTCAGGCACTCAAAAGAATATTGCTCACAAAAAGGAAAAAGTAAAGATTTATAGACCAGTCAGATTAACTACAACATCCCAGAAGATACTCTATACTATACTCTTAAACAATCAATGTATTAATTCCTAGAGAATAAAAAGAGAAGGGAGAAAAATCCTGATTCCTTCCTTTGTCAGGACAGTTTGCCTGCTGGGTGGTAGGAAGGCAATAAATAGGACTCAATACACTTGAGTATATTCTCCCAGAGACAGGGAGATGGCAGGGCAGCAGCAGAGACCGGCCACATGGTGGTAGCTCTTGTGGATGCCGTTGACGAGATCTGGTTGCTCATTGATGAGATAACGGTTGTGCCCACGCCTATATAAAGGCAGCCAGGGAGCGCGAGCAACCCAGAGAGCGACGAACAGGGCAGGCAAACAGGACGTGGCGCATCAGAAGGATGTGGTGCGGTGGTTTGCGTGGCAGTTCACGCAGGCTGGGTGTACGGGTGGGGCGCGGTCCCCCTCCTCACTCAAGAGGCCATCTTGCCTAACGACCATCAGCCTCCCAGAAGAACTAGACCTCACCGTGCTCTCCACCCAGGCACAAGCAGTTGCTAGGAAGAACGTGGTGACCCAGACTGAGTGCCTGCACAAGCATGTGGCCATCCAAGTCTCTGGCTGCAGGGAGTGCCTGGGCCTGTCCGCTGCTACTGGAACGGGAGGGGAGGATGCTCCACAAGTAGTACTGGATCCCCCAGCCCCTCCCCATCAGGCAGAAGGCAGACACCAGAGACACAGGGAGTAATGGAAGCAGGCTCCTGCTCAGAGATGCAGGCAGATCTCCTCCCAGTTTGCATTGCCCTTCCAGGTGCCCTTATGCAACAGGCTTGAGGCTCCGGAGGTCAAGGGACAGGAGAATGAGGAGGTGGGTGACAGCCCATCCAGTGGAATGTCTAGGGTGAGTTGGTCGTCCCTGTGCCTCAAGACCTCCTCTGCCAAGAAGGAAAGAAGTGTCATTGATGTAGGCAACTTCCTTCTGAGGGGAACGGAGGGCCCCATATGCTGACCAGACCCTACCCGTAGGGAAGTCTGCTGCCTCCCTGGGGCCCGGGTCAGGGACATCACCAGAAAGCTACCTGACCTGGTTCGCCCCTCTGATTACTATCCCCTGCTGATAGTTCAGGCTGGCAGCGATGAAATTGCTGAGAAGAGCCTGAAATCTATCAAAAGGGACTTCAGGGGATTGGGGCAGTTAGTGGATGGAGTAGGTGTTCAGGTGGTGTTCTCTTCTATCCCTACAGTGGCAGGGAGGGACACTGAGAGGACCCAAAAAACGCAGCTGATTAATACGTGGCTGAGAGGCTGGTGCCATNTTGGGGGCGAGGGCAATGGCCCAGCTGAAGTGCATCTACACTAATGCACACAGCATGGGCAACAAACAGGAGGAGCAAACTACGACTTAGTTGCCACCACTGAAACGTGGTGGGACTGCTCCTATGACTGGAGTGCTGCCACAGACAGCTATAAGTTCTTCAGGAGGGACAGGCAACATAGGAGGGGTGGTGGCGTGGCTCTCTTTATTAGAGAGTGTTTTGACGTCATAGAGCTTGGGGTTGGGAATGACAAGGTGGACACCCTGTGGGTGAGGATCAGGGGAAAGGCCGACAGGGTGGACATTCTCGTGGGGGTCTGTTACAGACTGACAAACAAGGATGAGGAGACAGATGAAACATTCTACAAGCAGCTGGCAGAAGTTGCGCGATTGCCAGCACTCGTACTTGCGGGGGACTTGAACTTCCCAGACATCTGCTGGGAATATAATACAGCCCAGAGGAAGCAGTCTAGGAAGTTCCTGGAGTGTGTGTAAGACATCTTCCTGACTCAGCTGGTTAGAGAACCTACCAGGGCAGGTGCCTCACTAGACCTTCTGTTCGTGAACAGAGAAGGACTGGTGGGAGATGTGGTGGTTGGGAGCTGTCTTGGGCAGAGTGACCACGAAATGGAAAAGTTCTCTTTCCCTGGCAAAGTCAGGAGGGTGCA
>VWZZ01003693.1:186331-204033 GCA_013399095.1 Psophia crepitans | reverse complement strand
TCAGATCCGTCCCAAAACCAGACCAACCCCGAGCCACGTGTTCCGGAGCCGCCCACCCCTCCCCGACTAGCCCCCTGCTATGCTGAGCATGTGACATGTGGTATGGAATAGCCTCTCTGGCCAACTTGGGTCAGCTGTCCTGGCTGTGTCCCACAAAGCTTCTGGTGAACATTAACCCTACCCTAGCTGAACCCAGGACATTATCCACTCCTTGTTCTCAACTATCTACATCAGATCCTACACTTCCCAGTTAATCACCACAACTTTCCCTGTCTTCTGTATATATAAATATATATATATGTATATTTGTATATACATAGAGATGTCATTCCCTTAATCTACAGGCCATTTCTCTATAGTCTCCACTGAGTTCATTTAGTCCATGACTTTGAGCTCCATCTGACATAAGAGGGCAGGAGTGATGGTGTGTGCTGTTGTATTATTGCATGCAGCATCTGGAACTCACAGCTGGTATATCTGGCATGGTCCATGCTTGCGGTCTAACAGATGAATATATTGACTGCAAGGAAGTTGTTGGGTGCTGGTTGCTGAGGCCGGTTCCAGTTCCATCATTGTGGCATTCATCCTTCATTAATTTGGGTGATTGTTACTGTAATACCGTTGATACAGAATATAGTAATTGTGACAATGATAGCATACAATGACAGGGTTATTTAGCATCTAACAACAGTCAATTTGATTTATTGGTTATTCTCACCCAAAACCAAATCCCCTTGAGGTACACATCGGACTTCCCCATCCTTTCTCAGCAACCACCAAATGCACCCTGGCTCCTGAGCAAAAGCAATCCCATGGATTGCTGAAGCAGCGCTTTTGTCTGAAGCAGTGCTAACCCAGACTGTCTTCCCCAGCATATTCTTCATACACACAACGAGGACTTTGCCCTCTTCTGCAGTGAATGGAAGTTTTGACTGGGCAGGGCCAGCTCTGTTGGTAGGTCCCCTAGTGTTAACTGACGAGGTGGCCTTCGCTAAATGTGTGTCCCAGTCTTTGAGGGTCCCCCCACCCGTTGCTCTCAGTGCCGTCTTTAGCAGTCCACTACATTGTTCAGTTTCCCCGGAGGCTGGTGCATGGCAGGGGCTGTGACACACCCACTCGGTGCCGCGCTCTTTGGCACCACTGTCCATGAGGTTGTTGCGGAAATGAGTCCCGTTGTCTGACTCAGTTTTTGCTGGGGTGCTGTGTCACCACAGGACTTGCTTTTCAAGGCCCAGGATGGTGTTGCAGGTGGTGGCATGAGGCACAGGGTATGTTTCCAGCCACTCGGTGGTTGCTTCCACCACTGTAAGTATATGGCACTTGCCCTGGTGGGTTTGTGGCAGTGTGATGTAATCAATCTGCCAGGCCTCCTCATATTTGTGTTTCAGCCGTCACCCTCCATACCAGAGAGGCTTTACACACTTGGCTTGCTTGATTGCAGCACAGGTTTCACATTCATGGATAACCTGTACAATAGCATCCATGGTCAAGTGCCCATCTATATGTTGTGTCTCTTCCTTGATGGCCTGAGGTGTCATAGGTGCAAGGAGCTATAAATAATTCATCCTTATGTTGCCAGTCCAGATCCACCTGAACCACTTCAGTCTTAGCAGGCTGATCCACCTGATGGTTGTTCTGATGTTCCTCAGGGGCCCAGCTCTTGGATACTTGGGCATCTACATGACGTACTTTCACAATCAGCTTCTCTAGTCGGGTAGCAACATCTTGCCACACTGGGGCAGTCCAGATAGGTTTGCCTCTGTGCTGCCAGTTGCTCTGCTGCTGTACCCTCCCCCACAGAGCATTGGCCACCATCTACGAGTCAGTACAGAGACAGAGCATCGGCCACTTCTCTCTTTGAGCAATGTCCAAAGCCAGCTGGATGGCTTTCACCTCTGCAGACTGACTTGATTCACTTTCTCCTGCAGCAGCTTCTGTGGCTTGTTGTGTAGGACTCCACACAGCAGCCTTCCACCTCTGATGCTTTCCCACAATGTGACAGGACCCATCACTGAACAGGGCATGTAGCTTCTTATCTTCTGTCAGTTTATTATACAGTGGGGCCTCGTCAGCACGTGTCACCTCCCTCTCCTCTGGTGACATTCCAAAATCCTCGATTTCGAGTCAGTCCACAATCAATTCCAGAATCCCTGGGAGATAGGGGTTTCCTATGTGAGCCCACTGTGTGATCAGTGTGATCAACCTCATGTAGCATCAATTACAGGATGTGTAGCTGGGACCCTCTATTTGAACATCCAGCCCAGCACTGGCAGTTGGGGTGCCAGGAGGAGCTGTGCTTTGGTACCAACCACTGAAGCAGATCGAACCCCTTCATGTGCTGCCAGTATCTTTTTTCTGTTGGAGTGTCGTGGGCCTCGGGTGCTCTGTATCCCCGACTCCAAAACCCCAGAGTTGACCTCAAGCCTCCCCTGGTGCTTTCTGCCAGAGACTCCAGGTAGGGCCATTCTCCCCAGCTCCGGTGTAGGGCACGATGTAAAAACAGCAGCATGTCCCGGAGCCTCCCGCCCCTCCCCGAGTAGCCCCCTGCTATGCTGAGCATGAGACACGTGGTATGGAATAGCCTCTCTGGCCAGCTTGGGTCAGCTGTCCTGGCTGTGTCCCACACAGCTTTTGGTGAACATTAACCCGACCCTAGCCGAACTCAGGACAAGACTGAACAGCCACAGCTCCATTTATTGCACACCTTACTACTGTACTCATCGCTACTGCAGATGGGCATTTACAAACCAGTTTAACACATCTATGTCAGCACAGTATTGGGAATTTGATTGCTTGCTCTGAGATATTTGTGATCTTGTGGAGACCATTCGCTCAGGAAGGTCACAAAATTTCCAAGCAAAATCTCAATATATATTCTATGTCCTGGAGTGGATCATCCAGCTGTGGTGTGTTTTGAACTGAGGGAACCAGGCCTTGGTAAAAATGCAACTTTAGCGACCATCATTTATACCCTTTTCCTTCAGCCTCTGTCTTTTGTTCTCAGTTCCTCCTCCGTTACTTTCTTAGTGGCAACATGGTTATGCATTCAGTTTAGTTTATAAGCAGTATCTTGCTCTTGATCTGGGACTTCAGGTATTTGACAAATGC
This sequence comes from Psophia crepitans, assembly GCA_013399095.1. Classification (NCBI taxonomy): domain Eukaryota; kingdom Metazoa; phylum Chordata; class Aves; order Gruiformes; family Psophiidae; genus Psophia; species Psophia crepitans. Next base: position 200,925 of record VWZZ01003693.1, on the reverse strand, counting down.
CAAAATTAATAGCAGGTCTGGCTCAGGTATGTGTTCCATAAAGGACAATGATATTAACAACAGCTACAGGGAAAAAGAAAGGGAGAGACTAATGGGAAAATCTTCTGGTTTAGCCCAGACTTTAGGTTGAAGCCCAAAGCTGGGAAATATCATTGCAATATATTTTGGTATTCTTTGCTTTGCTGGCAAAATGGTATAAATTCTTCTTAGAAAAGGGCATGTGAATGACTAAAAACATAAAAGGTTTAAGTGAAGTAACAAATTATAAATCCTCATTAAAGGCAAATGATAGCATAGTTGGATCCAGTGTAAAAAACTAGATCATGTATAAAGCATATCTCACCACTGCTCAAAATGAAGAGATAGTAGATAAAATATGAGTGTTTCAAGTTTCCTAAGGCTTGTTGCACTGACAATCGTACATCTACTGCTGCAAGAGGCTCCTGTTTTTTTCATAAAGTGGCTTCTGTCCTGTGAGCAAACTCTGCCTTCCTACCACATACCTTCTACAAATCCCCAAATTATGCGCTTTTTTCTTTAGGTTTTTGTTTATTTGTTTTTTGTTTGTTTGTTGTTTTGTTTTGGTTTGGTTTTTTTTAATACTTTTCCTCCTGAAAGGAGTGGGATAACCAAGACCCTGGTTTGCTTGTTTACTTAACCTTATTTCCGCTCACCTCTACATAATAATTAACTTCAGGGCTAACAGCAGTTCTTCATATAGTTGGTCTCTCTGAATAAACAGGCTTTTCTGGTAATGTCCCACCTCTCCTTCTTCCTCAGAAAGAATCCCCCTCAGTTTTTGCCCTTCACTTTTCCTTTCATACAGACCCTGTGATTAGCTCTGTACTGCCTTTGTCAGTCCAGGCACTGTTTTTTCAACCAGCTGAACCAGAGTTTAAGAGTTTCACACAGAGAAAGACAAGAATATAGGGACTTAAAGCAACTGACTTACCTGTGATGCATCAGGCTCATTCAGATTATCCTCAGACACAGAGAATGAATACCTTTTGCAGTGCAGGTCCTTTCTTGATTTCTAATCCTTCCTCACATAACAACTTCTCTGAAGAGAAAGATACATTCTTTGAGTGACTAAGAAGAAAACTCTTAGGATACAGATAGGAGTTGTGTTTATTATGATGTTTCAGCATAACCCCCTTTCACTCCTGTACCAGGGGAACGTTCGCTTTGTAGCCTCAGAGCAATTGTAACTGAAACTGAAGCAAAATTGCCAGCGTGTAAAGGTACCTCTCGCTTTACAGACTGGTCTGTTACTTGCTCACCTAGCAGGAAAACATCAGTTTGATCTTGCTTCAGTCCTGATTAGTAGGGCTGTGGGTGGAGGGAGAAATATGACTTATCTTTGCATTTTCAATTGGAGAGAAAAAAGATAGGAGACTCATGACAGCTCCTCAAATTTTAGCTAAGTTATAGTTGGTTTCACTCTCTCTTTAAATTGTGTGCATTTGTCTGACCTTAGCAAGTGGTGTGATGTGCTTTCACCATACTACTGCTTAAACTAACAGTTATCTTTGGCAGATTGTGTAATAGCTCAGGCTCTTTTATATGTCTGGGGTTCTTACTGTGGTCAGCACTTCAAGTGTAGTCCAACCTAAAAGATCCTAGGAGAAAACATGTAAATGAAATTATTTTTTCCAGCAGTGAACAAATGGCCTTAGTAGTTATTAACATTTTACAAACTTTTAAGGTTTTCATTAGAACTTTGAAGCAGAGCTGCCATTGTTAACATTGTTGATGTCTCCATAATAAAAAAATAACCTTTAGAGTTTACTATTTGGCTCCTTGAAACAATATTCAAGTCCAAATTCATTTTACATTTCTGTCTCTATAAAATTGTTCTATGTATATTTTTACAGTGGCATTTGGGTATGATGTCAGAGTATTTTGTTGCTGCTGCTGCTGGACTCCATAACATCCATTTTAATTTCTGAAAAATTAAGCTTTAAGGAGTTGGTCTTTTAAAAATAAAGCCTTTTTTTTTTTTTTCTTTTGCAAATGATTAGTCTTTTTACAACCAAAACAGTACACCTTTTCACCTTGGCATTTTGGACAGTGCCATATTAACATTAACTCCTGTTAGGCTTCGTGTCATCATGAAGACAGAAAGAGAACCTTAACAGAAGTATATGAGCTGGGTTTGGCAGTGGTGATCATAACACGATTAGATGTCAGGGTAGGGGGCTAGTGCTGCTCCCACTACAGCCAGCAGGATCTTCACATGCAACCTCCAGCAAACGGTTTGGTTCAGGGTAATATGTTTTCCATAGAGGTATCTAGTATATGAAAGCCTTTGGCACTTTTTCCTCTGTGCGAAGCTCCAGCCCTGTGCACAAGCAGTCGTTTCATTGAGGGCCCTTGTTTCATTGCATGACTAACCTTCGTAAACGAGATACTGCAACACAGCTTGGGTTAGACATGTTTTGTGCAACATTCAGGAAAAGAAAGAAATCAGTAGAGTAACAAGAAATGCACTGTAATTTTAGAAAGCAGCTTGCTGAAGAGCTGATCACTTGATGCTGATTCCTCTTTAAAAAATAGGGAAAATAAATGATTCAGAGCCATAAAATATTTTTTTTCAGGTATTCATTAATCGAATTGTGAAGAAGTAAAACTACAAGTCAGCTAAGGACCATGTTAGTATGACGTATTTATGGTTTAATTCAGTTAAACAAATATTTATCCTGACTCAGTTGTCACTGAAATACATGGCAGCCTCATTTTGAAAGGAATTCAACAGAACTTAAAAGAAGGAAATAAGAGATATCCCTGTGCAATTGTCTGAATCCAGTTGGTTTTCGTCAATAAAGTTGGACTATTTTTGTACATAGCCCAGGATTTGCGCTACTATCCTAAAAATTGATAACATCTAAACACTGGTTTGCTCAGACCAATATGGAGGCATCATTAGCATTAGACACATTGAAAAACCTATAGACCAACACAGTAATTATTTCAACGTAAAAAGGTACTAATGAAAGTAACAAGGATAAAGGGCATAATAACATTTTTAAATATTTAGCTAGTGCTCTGCTGAATCAGGGCCATGTTCCAGATTTAGTTTCTAGGCATTATTTAAATGAACAATTATTCTGTGAACGTAGACAAGATATAGCTGAATTTACCTGCACATCGAACAAAAATGTCTCAGATGTATCTTTGGACACTTCATGTATACACTGAAACAAACTAGCAAACAAAAGAACCTCTCTTCAGAAAAATAATAATAGCTAAAATTATCCAAAAGCTATTTTTTTACTTACATACGTTATTTTGACTTGTTGCTTTTGGTTTTTGTATGTGGCTTGCTAACAAACTCTGTAGAAATTACTGCATTGCTTAAGAAAAAAATGAAATAAATATATGCCACACAGTTTTAGCAGTTTTAATAGTTTTATTTCTATCATAAACCTATTCCAGAAAGCTAGAATAGAGAAGTTAATGAGGGAACTAACAAAAAAAGTTATAAATTTGTGGATAACTTACTGCATGGAGAGGTTTTACTCTGTACACTAGTACTGAAAAAAGCTTTGCCTGTATTGTTTAATACTATGCTTGATAGGATATGGGGAGCATGACTTTATTCGTATTGAATAAGCTTAGTGATAGCTAATGGGTTGGGATTCATAAGAATGGACATTTGAGAAACAAAGGTAGAAGAATACTTTTCAGAAAACCATGTTTCAGGCCAAGAGTTTATAAATCTGGATTAAATACCAAACCCTGGAGATCAGTTTGTGTCAGAGCTGTTTGTGTTAACTAATTCTACTTTTTTTTTCTCCCCTTCTTTTCTGTAAGGATTTCAAAGTTCATAAAGAAGAAAAAATCCTGCTGATGGAAAATTCTACTGACTAATTGACTTTCTTTGTTTAATGAAAAAGAAGTCTGAATGCTGGTGGGTGAGATTGTTCCCAAGCTGAACAAATGGGATTGAAATGGTGCATAGAAACTGTGTGGGTTTTCTGTAGAGAAGTGAAATCCATCTGAAGAAAGGAAAAGTATCAGTGGTTTATTCTGTTAGTTCTGATTTGTGAAAAAGGTAATTCATTTTGGTTATAGATGTAAATCAGGCAATTATCCTTGATAATTCTGGGATATCAATATGGTAACTATTTTCCTTCTAGAATGTAGAATGTCTAAAAACTCCCCCAGAAACCTTTCCACTCTGCTTCTGGAAAGAAATCTCTAATTAGACAGTACTTACTGGCTTTACAGATTACGTGATGTACACCATACACTGCCTGAGCAGATTATTTTCAGTGGGAGTAACAAGCAGGCAACTAAAAGTTGAGATTTCTAAGCAAAGAAGACACGAACTTCCCTTCTCTGTTGCAAAATATTTGGATAAGGATACATGTTCCTCTTCATCTCCACCACGTAGCAGAGAACCCTGGTTTATAATTCTGTAAGGATAAAAGTTCTGTAAGGAATCCCAAGGTGCAGTAGCAAGGAGTCTGATGCTCAGAGAGAAAGGAACACTGCATACAGAAACTAGAAACCCAGATTATTTTTTTTCTTTAAACTTCTTTGTTTGTTTTATACCAATGAGACCTAAGATAAGAAGATGAGATATAAAGAAATAAAAATTAGGTTAGTGCCCTTCAGAAATAAAAAAGATTCCAACTTTAGCACTGCTAGCAGTCAGCTTAGAAGATCAGAGGAATGGAATGGGAACCGTCTTGGCTCCTCTTGTAGGAGAAAAGTTCAAAGTCTTTGTCTTTTAACTGTCATTGAACATTTATTTTTTTGAATCCTTTTTTTATCAACAAATGAAGAGATCTCAAAACATGGGGGATCAGGCTTTTGTATCAGTTTATGAATTCTCTTGGTCATCACAACCCATGACTTTTTTTCAAAAAAAAATAGAGTGAAAAAATGTAAAGAGACATCTGCAAAGAACCAAGATTTTCTCGTACATCAAACAGAAAGGTCACAGCTTAATTCTTTCATTTGCAGACAAACTTTAAAGTGTAGGACAGAACGTTCCTTCTATGGCAAGGTCAAAGAATGTCAATGAACAATCAAATATCATAGTAAATCCAGCACATAAAGGAAAATATTACTCAGATAATTCTCTCAGTTAATTCTGGATTTTATATTACAGCAAGAAAAAAAAAGGTGCTGTTCAAATAACACAGAATTCATCCAGCAACTGAAATAACAGCATGTTCAAAACCTAGGGTGTCACAGACAGTGTTCGAAATGTATTGCAAGACTGTCAGGGTAACTACTTTGCTTAACTATTCAGACAATGGAAGAGACAAGTGCCCTGAAATTAGGAAGAGGTCCATAGGACTATTTTACTCACTTTTCTTCCAGGAAGTGGCCTGAAAAAAGCAATTCCCTCCCCTCATTACTGAAAGAACATATCTTCATTTAAAAGACAACCTCCTCATTTAGTTATTCTTGGAGAGGTTTATAAGTCAAGCCCAGAGGACTAGCAACTGCAGATTGTCAGGAAACAGATTCTTTTACCTGACTGCAGAATTTTTAGGTATTTTGTTAACTTCCAAAAGAAGCAAGTCCTTCTTTGCTGTCAGATGCATTGACACTGTTTGTCCTCTGTGGGGAGGATTTCTAAGAGAGTTTTGCCAAAGCTGAAGATCAGAGTGCAGGTCTGATCACTCCTGGTGAAGACGTTGCTCCTCAAATGTTGGGAAGAGTCAAATGCAGCTCAAGAGGCTCAGGTACAGTTGCTGCTGTCATGTCATTACCTAAAGAGACTAGTAGGAGCCAGGAAGACCTAGACATGACTTTGGAGGGAAAATTTTCAATGGTCAGCACAGAAAATTCAGTGGCTACATCCATAATAGTAAATCAAATAGAGCTAGGGCACACTTGTCAATTGTGTTGGTACACTATCACAATGATGTCCAGTACAGTTTGGCCCTTACAAATCTCTTGCCATCAGACTTGCTACTTTGCAGAACTCTTATTCTTTCAGAAGTATAAAGCAGGATTCTCTGCTGCATGGTGAGGATGAAAGGTCCTTACCCAAGCTATTTCTGCTCACAGTCTCAACTATTCCCAAACATGACGTGTGCTGGCAGGCACTCCTCTCAGGGTAGGAGACTTTACTGGTGTCTTCACAGGGTGCTGCGTGCCAGTTAGACTCAGCGCTGCAAAACAGTCTGGAGCACATTCAGTGCCCTAGTATAGGCATAAACATATTTTTCTCTAATGGCTTGCAGTCTCACACTCACCCTTGAATCATTTTTAACGGTATTTTCTAATTCTGTCCTCCATGGAAGTTGCTGGGAAAGATAACAAGTTTACACCCAAAGAATCAATATACTGCATTCCTCCACCATGGATAGGAGAGTTGAATATAGTCCAATCTCTGAGTTCACAGTCGGTGGAAAGCACTATGAGACTGAACAAGCTTTTACTGCAGCTTAATTGCTATGCTGCTTATGCAGTGAAGAGAGAAAAGAGGTAGGAAAAAATGGTAGACACATGGATGGCAAGGAGAACACTGAAACAGATACCTCTGACAGAGACTGAAATTCAAGTTGCATATGAAAAAAAATGGTGCCGGAAGTTTGGACAAAGATATCTCTATCTGGTATGGGAATAGAAATTAGTTTAGTTTAAAAATTAGAATATAGGAATTTCTGATAGTGCAAACTCTAGGCAACCGGCTGTGTCCTACACATGAATCTCCACTCATATAGCAGAAATCTAAACATGACCTATGACAACTTCTCTTCCTTGCCTCATTCTAGTCTTTAAATATTTGTCACAAAAAAAAGATTTTGAAAAGAGAGAGAGAAAGAGGGAGAGGAGGAGGGGAACCTCTCTCCCTGTAGTTCCCACAGTCTGCTGTTCCCCAGCTGGAATGAATGGAATTCCGATAACACTCGCCATTCCGAAATGCAGCACTCACCCAGACTGTGCAGACAGCTTTAGCTAATGGTTGCATGGGGCTTCGGATTACAGGAGAGGGAATGATAAAATAATTAAAACCAGTATTATTTGAGAAAAATCAGATTGGTATGGAAATGACCACTTAATCATTACAGAGGATATTGCCTTGAAAAAGATCAGGTTGAGATAAGTTTCTGCTGAACCATTTCTTTCTCAAGATGTCTGTGTTAAAGTGCCATGCTAAAATGTCTTGTTTTGTGTTTTCCTTAACCACATCAGCTTTGCACATTGGAGGCTAGAACCGTCTGACTGCCACTCCACAAAGCGCTTAGCAGCATCACGGTGGATGCTGGGGATCTCTGTTTCTTGTTTTTTCTTTGAAAAGCTGTTATTTTGTAACTCAGAAGCTATTTGTAGTAGAGATCAAATTCTGGGATAGGTATACTTATCTAGGATATATATATATTATGTATACATCCAGGGATAGTACAAATGTCTATCTGCATGAGATGACCCTTTAAATGAAGCTCTAGGTATTTTATTTCCCTGTTAATAGGCAACTCACTCTGCCAAGAGCCATGGGGAGTGTCTTTGAAAGATTTCTTAGTTAGAAAGACATAAAGATCAGCTAAGGAAATCCAAAGTCTGGATATTTGTAGTGAATATTGTTGATTTGGGTCCACAGCCTACAGAAGGAATTACTTTGAGAGACGTAATCACATGGTTATGTTGTCATGGTGATAAACAGAATAGCTGGTGAGTCACCTGTGTGTTCAAAAAGTTACAGCTAAAAGGCTGTATCTTTGAGTTGAACATACAGCTTGTAGAGAAGGAGTTGGCTGTGAGGTGTAAGCGAAGCAGAGAAACAGAAAGGTCTTCCCTCACGTGATGGATATGAAAGTAAGTTGCTTAAACTTTCGGAAGCATTTGATAATGCTTCAGCCTCTGAGTTGCAGATTCAGGATTTTGAATAATAAGTTTAATTTTTCTTGAAAAGTTGTTGCAAAAAAATATACTTGGATACTGAAGTAATTCCAGTGGGTAGAAACTAATGCTTGTTTTGCTCGAAACAGTATAATAGCACTTCCTTGATTAAGGCTAGAGAATGGCACTGACAATTGAATTGGTGAGTTGGTGAGGCTAGGATTTCATCTTCTGGCTTAGAGGGAAGCAGAGTATTCTCCAGCTACTGTCCCGATCCCAGTGTCTGCTTTTGGGCAAAATAACCAAGACAAAAATAACCATGATGATCAAACAACAGGTGACAATAGCTGGCCTCACAGAAGGCTCCTAAGCAGAGTTTAAACTAGGACAGAGTGCCAAGGCAACTTTAAAACTTCCTCCAGAAGATGTGCACACATGAAATACTCCTGATCACACACTCCTGTAGCCTTGACACAGCAAAGTGCACTAGCCCTGCCACCAGCACCTTTGTCGTGTAGCAGGAATACACAGGCACGTTCTACTAGATCTCTTCCTAGCAGCAATATGTAACTAATTCTCTATGAACATCTGCCAGAGATCAGTGGTTTTTTCCTCTTTTTCAAAATCTACATGAGATTTCTGGGAGAAAGGGAGAGAGAAACACCATGGTCTTAGCTACCAACAATAGAATGATAACACCCAAGAGTTTATCTTGTTCTTTGCTCATGCGACTGTCATTATGTCTAATGCATCAGCATAGGTCAGGAAATAACCTTTCAGATGACAACCAACTCATTCAAGCTGAAACAAGCAAGATGAAAGTGATGTTTGGGAAGGGAAAAACACATCAAAGAATTGTCCACGATGTTTCCACTTGTCTCTGTAGGCATTCAACCCATAACAGTGCAAAATTTTGCAATGCCCTTCCCGAGGAGTCTGAATGACTGTCTTTCTTTTACTTTCTGACTTGCTAGGAAACTTCATTCAGAGGGCAGGTCTGGACACAACAGCCCATGTGTTTGGCACTCTGATTCTAGAGGACTGTTTCACTGCATTGAACTGTGATGTCGACTCCCAGGTTGATATATAATATGGCTTGTGACCTGTGACTTTGGCTGCTGTGTGAACCCCTCGTCTGGGTGGTACTGAAGATGAGAGCTGGCTCCTAGTTCACTCGTGATGCCAGTTCGAGCTTTTGATTCTAATTTCAGTAACAACTTAATAGATCAACTCTTAGTTCTTGAATTGTGGGGTCTCAAACTGCAACAACTGCTTCTTTTAAAGCAACGCAGACCACAAAATTGAGGAGGAAACTTCTGAGTTTAGGAACAAATGTTCTGTGACATTCTGATTGGAAGAAAACCCCAAAAACTTCAGGCAAGTACAGGGTTTGATTGTGTTCACAAAAAGCTAATATCTTCATTTGTGTGAAAATATTTACTACAAATATATTAAAAATAAATAAAAGGAAGGACTTAGAGGGAAAACGTATAAAGTTTTATTAAACCAGCATTGCTTACAGAGAAGTTAGCAAAGCTTATGGGTCGATCACATTTCCTCCAGGCTCATGACTGAATGTTTTTCTTTATTTTTGCCTCTGCATTAGTTACTCATCACAAATTCTCGTTGTTTTAACATATTTCTTGTTCCAAATAATTTGCTTTATTTTCACACCTGCCAACCTAACTTGCCGCAACTTACTCCACATTCCCCAGGAGAATTGTTGCTAGCGTTGCTGTGCTGATGCATTTACCATCTAGTTTAATATTTTTTTCTGGCTGTTTAAAACGTTGTTAATTCTGCAGGTTTTCCTTTAATAGTTTTTGTTTTCAAAAGTACTTACACAAATCGCAAGTTTTTAACCAGAAAAAAGTAACTTTAACATATTTATTTCTAAGATTTGAAGGGAAAATTTTAACAAAAAGACATTGCTATTTAGGACTACTACTGATTTTTCATCTTCCAGGTATTTAGAAACAGATCTGAATTGAAACATCACATCAAAATACTCAGAAAGCTGGGCAATGCAGCAGTTCCAATTTGTCTTACAACAAATGCTCAGTTCTGGTCTGTGGCTAGAGTGTGTAGAGACTCAGAAAGAAATATATGAGAGGGAATTATCTGGATGCTTTAGGAAAAAAAAAGAAATTATTTAGCAAGGCATAGGTCGAGGGGACCTGGACCTTACTAAACCTTTGCAGAACCCTGTTAAAGACAATCTAAGGGAGCTGTTTGGAGATCAAATTCTGCACTTAGTTATTTGCACAGGTGAATGCGAGGCCATGAATTTAAGGCCAGAATTTGGCTTGCAGAAACATTATTATTCTTGATGAGTCACAAGAAAGAACTTAGCTTGACCTTTAGATCAGATTGCATTTGAAGGGGTAATATTTAGAGAAGCCATCTTTTTGCATAAGCCTTATAAGTGATTCTGAGCCAAACTAAGCATAAATGTATGAAACTATGTTAAAGATTGAGGCAATCAGACTAAGAGGGGTTCTTTTTGACAGATAGACTAAGAGGAAACTATGACTACTTTATGATTAATGAATTTATTTGATATTTGGTAGAAGTCATCTCCCAGACTGTACCAGGTTCATTGCCCTAACACAAAAGCCCCAAACCTGACTTAATTTGTTCTGTATCAAGCTTCTCTGAAACAGAAAAACGAAGGCACTTTTCTCTTCCCAAATGTACTTTCTGTAGTTAAATGTGTAATAAGAGACTTGGCTCAGTTCCTAGGCTTGCTGAGCACCACAAGAACATGATACAAATCAGTCTATGCCATAGCAAAGAAATGGATAATGATGCAGTGGATACCCTGCAAACCTCCCACAAAGAACTTTAGCCTTGAGTTGACTGAATTCCCTAAGGTATGAAAAACAGGGCTTAACAGGTAAGGAAGGGCCAAATACCTCTGTACAATGTCTCCACCTCATCAGCAGAATGACACTGAGACAATTTTATTTAAAGAGCTTTGTTAAATTTAGACAATTTTGTTTATATCAGCAGGAAAAGCTAAGGAACTCATTAGAAAGCTGAAAACCAGCCAATGGTGCAGATTGCTCTTCTCAGAGCCTGAGACCCTCACGTGCAGGCAGGGAAACAAAGTCACTGTTTCCCTCCGCACTATTACTGAGCAGCTATCCTAGGTAAGCTTGTATAACTCTGTATTAGAAAGGTATGTGGTAACCTAAAATTCATGTTTCTTCATATCAGACATGGGAGGTGAGATAACATTTTTAAACATTGTGAAGGAATGAAAATTATGTCAATTTGAGGGAGAGGGAGCGGCTTCCAGACACCTAAAAGATAGGTCTGTAAAAGCATTTAGGAGTCTAGTGTGTGTCTTGGGTATCTAAACCGAATAAGCAGTCTACAACTCCTAGTTCCCTAATTAAACAGAAGGACCACAGGCACCTATTTACCACCAGTGAAGTTATCTAGAATACATCCAGAGCATTGCACTGCAAATTTACCATGAAATCCAGAATTTGTCATGCCACTACTTGCCAAAATGCAAATTTATTTTCTCCTAAATGCATTAACAATTCTGGGGAATGTAGTCAATAGCAGTAAGTTATTTCTGGACATTTTCAGGATAATGCACCACTGACCCTAGAACTCCCACTTCCTGCAAACATGCTGTCACCACTAGGCTATTACAAAAAACTGTGGCACTACCAAGATCTCCCCCCATCTTTCAGAAAAATAAAGAGGCTCCCATGCCAAATGGAAAAGTGAAGTCAGGGATGGGTCTGAGACTGTTACCCACATTCTCATACAAGCATCAGTGTCTGAATCTAGAAGCAACATGGTTGTTAAGACACCTTTCTCCATCATTGCTCCTGTTTGCTAGTGCATATGTCCTCTTCTTCTATGAACTGGTTTCTGTGAATGCTGTTATCAAGTGTGCAAGTCACAGCACTGTGGTTTTGCCATACTCTGCAGTTAAAGACTTCAGTGCCTGATTTCACTTAATCAAGGCGCTTCAACCACACGGTAACTGGTAAGTGAATAAATTAGAGGTCCAGCAGTCACCAATAGCTTTTGACTTAAGATTTTTGGCTTTTAGTGGTGAAAGATTTCTTCAGTTGCCTTTTTTTAGTTGTGTGCTACTCTGGATGACTGGGGCCTGTTAGCTGTGCGGAGTCTACAGAAACACCTACAAACTTAGATAAATGCTCTGAACCTCTGAACTTCAATACTGATCTGAAAGTCTCTGCAGAACAGATGAGTACTAGAGAAGTCTAGCAAATAGTGTTTTCTGTCTAACAGGAAATACTGGAAGAATGGTCTTTCTATGAAACAGTGGTTATTTATAATTCAGCTAAAGACAAGAAAATAACTTCAGGAAAATGAAAAGTTAAAAGAAAACTAACATTTTTTATAAAAGAAAATATGGGGACTGGTCACATTTTCAGCTGTCCAAGGCAAATGTGCCTACCCTATTTACTCATCAAAGAATATAAAAAATTTATCTACAGACATTAAATTCTACATTTAAGAGAACGCCTCATAATATATTCCTTTTCAGGAGTAACTGTTGAGAGCCTAAACATTCTTTTCTGTGGGGCTACTATGTTTAATTCTTTAAACATGTTTTAGACCGGCTATGATTCTGTTGCAAATGTGAACTCAGCTGTGGGTGGTAAATGGTAGAGGTATTTTCAGCTTATTTGAAATATTTGACACTTTTTGTTTGCCTTGGGCTTCAACCCCCCATAAGTGAGTGAAATGGATGATCTTAGGGTTACTGACTCATATTTCCTGTACTCATGATAATAAAACAGAGTAAGGACAAACATGGAGAAATTAAGGAACAACTTGGGACCAGTTATAAGTTGGGGTGCCTTCAAGAAAAGCAATGATGTTCAAAAAGAAATACTTTTACTTCATTTTGGAGTCTGAATGCATGATGATATTGAGTGAAATTTTTCTCCTTAAACTTAGCAGCCAATAGGAAGGCAGTAGCTGGAATGTTTTTAAATAAATACTGTTAAAGAAACACAGGCTCTTTCATCCTTGTGAAAAAACGAAAGTGCCTGTGGAAGTGGGCAAAACACAAGAAATTGAATTGTTACGGGAATTATCAAGCCTGCTTTATGAGCCTGCTTTCCCTTCAGCAAGACAGAACGCAGTTCAGACCATAAGACACCATCCATTGTAGACGTTTGCCAAACATCTCAGAAGGGACTGCAGCAGAGTCACATCTATAGAAAAGTGACATTGCTTTTCCACTTCTGCTGCCATCAAGTTACCTTCCAATGTGGAATCCACATCAAAGCTAACAAGGTGACGTGCCTGATTTCCTGTGCTTTGGTGGAGCAATCCTCTCTTTAACTGCCTGTGTTGGTGTTCCTGCAATAACTTCAGAGGATTGTGGGAGGCATTAGAGGGAAGACTGGATGGAGGGTCCATCCCTATACCCCTTTCCTAGGGATGCTCCTCTTATCAGCTGTTGCCTAGGTTCAATGGTCTTCAAGCAGAATAGGAACATAGATATTCATAGACATTCATAGATATTCACGGATATTTTTTCATCCTACACTCTTTCCTACAAAGCTGGATCGACTTGATTTTTATTCTGCTGTCCTTGCTTATTGTTGTTTTTAGCATGTTACACGTGTCATTTATGATAAAATTATAGAAATTTCTCAGAGGAACTGCGGAGGTCATCCAGTCTACTATCTGTTATGTATATGCATATGCACATGGATATGCATATGTATAAGTATATGTATATGTATATGAAAACCTTGTAGGATGGAGATTCCAGCTCCTTTTTGAGTAACCTGTTCAGTACTCCTATTGAAGTAATGTCCTCTTGGTAAAGAACTTTTTCTAATGTGTAGTCTGACCCTCTCAAACCTTAACTTGTGGCTGACAGCTTTGTTTTGTAATCGGCAAATATACCAAAGAGTTCAGCTCCGTAGTCTCTGTAACTCCTTCAAAGTACTTATGGGCAGAAATTTTTTTATCTTCATTTTTGAGATCAAAATGGCCAGATGAAATAGCAAATGAAAAATGTTCCTCTGATCTAACAATTCTACTTGCAGGTCCTTGTGACATTTTACCAATTGCCACATCTTCTCTAAGACTGGCTGCTATGCTGTGAGCCTAGTAGCAAGAAATATTGCTTGAAGAGAAACATTCTGCCATATAAACTCAGGAACAGTCTCATGATTTGGGACTAAAAAGTTATGGTGGATTTTTACTTCCTATTGCGTATATAAATTCAAAATGTCTTTTCAGAGTATGGATTGCTCTCAGTGATGAAATCGAATCTGACTTTACAGACCTGAATGAAACAACAAGATACTGTCACATATGAGGATATCAGTAGTGCATGGCAATACAGTATTTGTAGCTGAGAATAATTTCTTTGATTTACTTTTTGTTTTTCCCCACTCAGGGCAACTGTCGTGGTTTAACCCCAGCCAGCAACTAGCACCACACAGCCACTCACTCACACCTCTGATTGGGACAGGGAGAGAATCAGAACAGTAAAAGTGAGAAAACGTGTGGGTTGAGATAAAAACAGCTTAACAGATAAAGCAAAAGCTGCTCACACAAGCAAAGCAAAACAAGGAATTCATTCCCCACTTCCCATGGGCAGGCAGGTGTTCATCCATCTCCAGAACAGCTGGGCACCACACGCGTAAGAGGGACTTGGGAACACAAACACCATCATTCCGAACATCCCCCTGTCCTTCTTCCCCCAGCTTTGTCTGCTGAGCAAGACGCCATATGGTACGGGATGTCCCTTTGGTCAGTTGGGGTCAGCT
>VWZZ01003693.1:85233-180537 GCA_013399095.1 Psophia crepitans | reverse complement strand
CTCTTCTCTTCTCTTCTCTTCTCTTCTCTTCTCTTCTCTTCTCTTCTCTTCTCTTCTCTTCTCTTCTCTTCTCTTCTCTTCTCTTCTCTTCTCTTCTTCTTCTCATCTTTTCTTTTCTTCTTCTTTTCTTCTTCTCTTCTTTTCTTCTTTTCTTTTCTTTTTTTGTTTACCAAGACCTCAACATGCTTTTAGGCATAAACTGTGCTGGAGGAGATATTAACCTCACATAAGTGGCAGTACACTAGCATCTAACAGAACCACCCAGGTTAAGAGTCCAGATTCCTCTTTCGGTAGTTGATGGAAGTAAGGAGATTTCTAGTACAACTGTTTTTTGAAGGTTACCTAAAGTGAATCATGGAATCATAGAATCACAGAATGGTTTGGGTTGCAAGGGACCTCAAAGACCATCTGGTTCCAACCCCCTGCCATGGGCAGGGACACCCCCCACCAGACCAGGTTGCTCAAAGCCCCATCCAACCTGGCCTTGAACACTGCCATGGATGGGGCCTCCACAGCTTCTCTGGGCACACTGTGCCAGGGCCTCACCACCCTCACAGGGAAGGATTTCTTCCTAACGTCTAATCTAAATCCCTCCTCTTTTAGTTCAAACCCATCCCCCCTTGTCCTATCACTACACTCCCTGGTAAACAATCCCTCTCTGGTAAATTGTATGAACACCTTCTTTGGGTGCATAAAGTCGAAATCCTCTTTTACGTAGTGTCTTTTAGGAGGGGATTACAAAATAGCCTACAACTTTGAGCTGTTGTTGTGTTTTCTGTTTCTGAGATGCTTAGAGATGGACAAGCCGATTTTCTTAACAAGGACTTGGAAGAAAAATAATGTGATAATTTGGTAGAGCAATTCAGGGAAGAGCCTTAGTTCAAACAGAGAAGAGTTAATGTGTGAGAAAATGCTGTGTTTTCCCATATCCAGTACATGTGGGTCAGTTGTTCCATAAATGATGAGTGTGTTCCATTACAGTGTTATGCCAGGAAGTTTTAATTTCTACACCTAATTCTTTCATGAATTGACGCCAATTTTTAAATGTTCATGTACTGTCTTTGAAAACAAAGCTTCAATGGGTAAATTGCCTGGATTATTTCTGTAGTGGTCTGTTTCAGTGGTTTGCAGCATGCCATGGAGAAATGAGGGAATTCTTCCTGGTATTCCTTAAAGATATCTTTTTTTAAAAATTTGTATAACTATTCTGAGAATAACTGAGACTTGAAGCTCTTATTACTGCAGTTTAGATTAGTTATCTTTTTGTAGGTGTCCTAGAGATACTTGTAGTGATCGCTTAGAGCAATAACCGGCCTGTCCATTCAGACTTCAGGCTGTGCTAGAGACCAGACTCCTTTTCCACAGTATCTCTAAACTTTGAAAGTGTGGGTCACATCCTCACTGATGTTAGCAAAATATCACAGTGGTCACAGCACACACCATATTATTCTCAGCTCACTGCCAGACAAAGCATTCACTAAATTTGTATTTTCTGAGCTACAGCTCATTTAGTGTCATGACTTTGTTTTTCTTTCTGACCTCTTTTTTTTTTCTTTCTTTTTTTTTTTTTTTTTTCACAAAAAGATGTTTGGCCCGTAATTCACCTCTGTATATACATACTTAGATGTATGAAGCTCTGGGTTTACCTTCCATATTCCGGCAAATTACCTCAGCTGGTGCAAACTTTCCAACCATGGGCATTTTGAACATCCTTTCTATTGAATCTCTTCAGCATCAGGAAGTACCCCAAGATCAGTGGCCTTCAACTCCCATAGGCTGGCAGGTATTCTACTTCAGGGAAACTCACATTCACCCTCAGACACTCTTCCAATCCCACAGAATGAGGAAATGGAACAATGTATTTGATCCTGTACTACTCTCTTTTTCTACTTATTTTTCTAATTACCTTCTCTGCTTGCTCCACTTTTTTTGTGTTCATCATTCCTATAATCCTAGACTTCCCTGCCTCCCTACTGAGGGGGGGTTCTTTGCTCTTCCCTGCCTTCCCTTTCCTCTGAGATGGTCTCCAGTACTGCCAGGCTCTGTCATGTGAGGAACAGCAGAAATGAAACAGCTCAGACAAGGTCAGCTCCTCTTCAGTTTGCAGCCTTCCTGTGACATAGCTGCACCTCTGACGGTGATGGGTGACTGTCATTCACACCTTTACAAAGCACAACCAGGACTATGTTGACATCCCAGTTCTCCAATAGAGAGGACTTCTCTGCTTGCAACTGCAGAATGTTTGATGGAGCATGTGCATTCTGCCTGAAGATAAAAGGATGTATCACTGGTATACTTAGAGTTCCCGAAGATGTGCATCCATACGCATCTTTGCTTCCTAGCCTCATTCTGTTCCATACTACTGTCTGTCTCTACTCTTTGATTCAATCATGGACTGAGAGGAAAGGTAGGCATGGGATGGCACTCCAGTATAGGCACAGTTTCTGCATGCAGGATTGGTACCCTATCAGGTGCTAATAAGATTTAACTTGTCATATATATACGTGAACTGCACATCCCAAATACTTCCTGTTATTGATTAGTCACCTCTCTCAGGCAATTTTATTAAGGATAATTAACTTTTAGAGGGAAAGGTATTTGCATTCTGATGCGATTTCTGCCTTTTTTTATTTAGATGTAAAAGTGCATTCAGATAACGTGAAATTCATAGCCACTCTTATTATTGGTTTCTTCTCCTTTTCTGTGAGCTCAGTTTTTCCTTATATCGATAGTTCTGTTGTGATGTACTTCTACTGAATTGGCATTTAATCTATTAGATTAGCTCATACATAGGACTCATATACTCAAGATGAAGATAGATGCTCTAATTAATGTTGATTTAATTGCTGTTACTTTCACTATTAAAAAAATAATCTTGGTTTATATTTTAAAATAATCTAGACAAACCAGATTCTTTAAATTTCTTTCAAAATCACTGGGGAATAGACATAGATTAGCAGGTGCAATGAGAAACCTTAGGCATTCTTTTACAGCATCGTGTTCAAATGCAGATTTTAAATCAGAGGCAAAATAGAGGGAGAAGCTGACACAGAGACATCTACCGGTACAGCAAGAGAGTGGTACTGAACACCAGCACTCCTTTAGCCTTCCTGGGAGGCTTCTTGCACTACACTGAGCCTTTGCATCTTGATCAATCTATTTGATTCGATTCATGGTGCTCTTATCTCCCTGTGTAGAAGCATAGGTCTTAAATCAATAAAAAGTCATGTGAAAATGGGACCAGCCTTCACTCCAACATGCCATCTTTGAATAACTTTTACTGTCTCCTTTTTAAAATAACGAAAGAAAAGCAAACAGGTGGTTTTGCAAGTGATTTACATGGGAATACTTGAGTAATTTCAAAACAAAAAGGAGAAGAGTTCTAAAGTCAAGGAATCATTTTCCAAGTCATCCATATCAATCCAATTCTAATTATATCAAGAGACAAGCTGGATGATCCTGCAGTCTTCAGAGCACAGGCATGAAGTATTTAATTATGCAAGCACTTTCTCCTTGGTAACTTTATAGACAATACTTCACAGTTAGGACCAGTTTTATGAAAAACAAAAAAAGAAGTTATTTATGAAAAAGAATGTTAATAAGTTTTGTGAATATTAATAAGTAGCAGAAAGTGGAGGCTGGTAAATGAGTTAATAGGCTTCACAGCTATGAAACAGTAATGCTGTCATGGCTTGAAACTTACTTGCTCTGACTCAGGCTGAAAGGGAAGTTCTTCAGACTAGGTACAGATTTGTTTTAAGGGGTGGCTCCTTGGTTAATCTGAGTCATGTAAAGTCTGTGTCTGGGTAGAGTCCCTCCTCTTATGAAAAAAAATCTGATTTTTTTTCAGATTGATGAAATAATATTAATTTGGATTGCCCATTTGAAAAAATTGAAAATTTCAACACATTGAAAAAAGAATTTAAATTGTTGCCTAGGATACTCTGCCCGGTTAAATGCGTTGAGTGTCACCAGGAATGGCTGGAAGACACTTCTGCTCCCACTGCCACTCCCTGCCCTGTCTTACTAGCTTTTCATTTCACTTATCAAAGTCCAAATGGGAAACGCAGTGTTACCCCTAGGATGTGCAGGGAGTTAGTACACTCATTAACATGGCCCAGAGTTTTGGTTTATAGATTTACTCTACCCTTTTTGTTCTCTAGCTACTTTAAATCTTACTTATCTCAAACCAAATCAAGACAAAATTCAAATCCAAGCGTCACCCGTGGTACTCAAAATAGCCAGCACAGCTAAAAATGCTTTTTGAAGACAGAGGCGTAGAAACGAAAGAATATCTAGAGTCGATCTAAAAGTTTTTTTCTAAGAAGGGCCTCTCCTTCCAGCACCTGGCTGGCCGGCACCCTCCTGACCAGCTGGAATTTAGAGTTCCAGGCTGTGCAAATGCATTCCCTCTTTTTCTTACAGAACGTGCTCATTGTTCCAGTCAGTCTTGTCTTTGTAGTCTATTACCTCTACAAGTGTTTAATCTTTCTCCCTGAAACTCATTCTGTTCCCTCTGTAAGTAGCAGGTAGCCTGACCAGTACCCTGGAGGTGTCTTTCACTGGAACATGTGCTCTGTATCAATTTGTGTATTAGAAATGTGCGTAGTATAATAATTTAAAATGATAATTATATTAACGGCCCTTTGTGGAGACCATGCACAATATTAAGTAACTTCTTAGAGGTAAAAACGTCTTTAAGGTGATGGATTTCCAAGCTCAACATTTAAAAAAAATCCATGCCTTAACATTTTTGTCACAATGATCACTATCAGGAGGATGACCAAAAGCAGTTAGGCTGGACTACACATTAAGCTGTTTCTGAAGGAAGGGAACGACAGGAGAGGTCCTACCAGGCTCTGCAGAGCTAATCAGTGAACCAGCTGGTGTAGACGTGTTATGAAGCAGGAGAGCTTACCCTGTCTCTGGAAATGCTTCTATGAGGAAAGATGTTAGCCCAACAAAGACAGAGAGCTTTTCCTAATAATTGTAAAAAATAAGCCAGTTCCTCGACTAAAGGTACATTATTTCAATATCTGGAGCAGGTAGACCAGGGACCCTTGCTGAGATCTGCTGATCTCACTGAAAAACAGGCTGTTTTCAGTGAGGTTTCAATCACACGTGTTCTTATAAACCAGGCCGGAGTGTGCTCGTGGGGTTAGTTCTCCAGATATTTTAGCCTGGAAAAGGGCTTAGAAAGGAAAAACTCTCCTCTGGTGGATCAATTCTAAAGCTGTTTTAAATTACACTTCCCAGAGATTAATAACTTAACCTCTAGTTAGCACTTTAAATAATGAATCAGCAATCTTTTTGTGAGTGTATCTTTCATAGTTCTTCAAATACACAATTGTTTCCTTTTATGGTAAGTATATATAGTAAATTATTTCTTTCAAACAGATTTTCTAATTCAGAGTCAGAATTGCTAACTGCATTTCCTATCAATGTCAAAGTTAAATTCCAGGAAATTGCTAATAAAGGCATCAAACCAACCATACTAGCACCAAATCACAGGTCTTATTAACCAAAATCATAATAGCTGAACACCTCAGCCCCACAGTAATTTTATTTTTATGCCAATGTACAATCCACATCTCCACTTCCTATACAAGGGAGAACACTTACTGTAAAACCCCAGAATCCTACAGCCTGAAACACTACTTAAACATATGTGTGCAGAGACCGGCATTTGTACTTTACCTGCCGGATTCAGAGAAAATTAAGGTCTCCAAGGAAAGATTTTTAAAAAGATAGTGATTATTGTGCCATATGAACACTACAGAAAACTCTCCCTTGATATTTTTTGGAAGAATTATGTATTTAGCTCTCAAAGCTAAATTATGTTGCCAAAATTTAAATGAAAATAAAATGTTTTAACTCTTTATGTTTTGCAAACCCAGTATACAAATGCCTCTGTTCTCTCTCTGATGTGTCACCAATTTAGTTTTAATTATAGTTTACTTACTTTACCCTCTTATCTTTACCTGTTTATCTTTTTCTCATGCTATTTTTCAAGAAACAGTAACTCAGAGCTTTACCTGGATGACCAATCTTCTGTTATAGTTGAGAGGTGGCTTCTGTTTGGCCATCTGAAGCTTGTAGATAATGATGAATTGTTTAAGAATTGCCATGCTGTCGTGTCTGGGACAGAAAACAGCAGTGATCAGTATAGACTGAACTTTCCTCCAGCCTACTCCAAGCTTTCAGAAGCTAGTGGCTACAGATTTCTTGACTTGAAGAACATATCAGTGAAGTTACCTGTTATTTATTTAACTGATCTGTCTTTTCATACCTTAACTAACACAGGATTCTGACCTTCAAACAAAAGGGATGTGTTCTTGCTCCTTTACCCTCCCAGGGACTGAGTTGAGGCTGACTAGCCTGTAGCTCTCCAGATCCTCCTTCTTGCCCTTCTTGAAGACAGGAGTGACATTTTCTTTCTTCTGTTTCTTGAAAATCTCTCCAGATCACCGACTTTTCAAAAACTATTGAGAGTGATCTTACAATGACACTGACCAGCTGAGAAACTCAATGAAGTTAGAGAAGACCTCACCTGCCAGTGATGTCTGCAAATGAGAAGTTGATGAAAGTTTTTTGGCAGCAGTGTTTTGTAAGGTTGGAAAGCTTGTGTAAATCTGAGTACAGTTCAAAAGTATGGCTGATGCCAGTCCTTTGGAAGACCCCCCCCAGGGAGCCATGGTTCAGCCACAACAAATATTGCCTCTGTCTCCCTCCTTGTATCTTACTCCATTTTTTACAACAAATGGCAGAGAAACACTGTGGACCAAATTGGAAGCTTTTCAACATGGAAAGGTACAACTGGAAATCAAGATACTCAATCATGGTCAGCCAACCACTTCCTCCCTAGCTGGAGTCTTTCCAGAAGTGACTTCTGTTCAACTCACATACAGTACCCAGTCACGTGAGCACTTCTAATCGTACTGAATCTGGTTTGTTTTCTGATGATATGGACAAGGAGTGCTTACAGTCTTTCATCTAAATGTAAGAGTCATGGGAGGACATCTCAGGGCAGTGCTGATCTTCCACCAGTGAACCATGTAACTAAACAACTCCCGAGCCCTGACTCTCTCAGGATATAATGTAAGAAGTGCTGTTTCATAAGCTTTTGCACAATATTGTTAAATATAGAGTGACTGGAAATGTTACCCCTCCTCCAACAGCACCACCAAGAAAGTAAAAAAACCCAGAAGTATGAGGTAGAAGCTGCAGAAATCAGAGCCTGGGGCTTTTTATGTGGAGGTGGAAGTCTTCTACTACTTGTCAGCATTATTCCATTGAGTGGTTTTGTCATACATTGTCACAAATTACAGCTGTGCTTTAGGGATCTTCTCTGAAGGAATCTGTGATGTTTGAGCAAAATTTGCCCTTGCCATGCTGATTTGTGGCACAGCATAAACTGTAGCCCTACTGAGCAATCGCATGATCTTAATATTCTGACCTTTTTCTTTTTTTTTTTCCCTTTTAACAGCTGCTGACTGTTTTGTGTTTTCATATTGATTGTAACACTTCTGATGTGAGGCTCCAGTCTTGCTCACAGATGTGCACAAGGGGGTCATCTTAGACTCTAAGGAAGAATTTCTGCTGAGGAAAGGCTGGATGGCCGGGCCCAGAGAGTGGTGGTGAATGGAGTCAAATCCAACTGGCGACTGGTCGTGAGTGGTGTGCCCCAGGGGTCGGTGCTGGGGCCCATCCTCTTCAACATCTTTGTTGATGATTTGGATGAGGGAATTGAGTGCACCCTCAGTGAGTTTGCAGACGACACCAAGTTGAGGGGAAGTGTCGATCTGCCGGAGGGTAGGATGGCTCTGCAGAGGGACCTGGACAGGTTGGATCGCTGGGCTGAGGCCAACGGGATGAGGTTTAATGTGGCAAAGTGCCGGGTCCTGCACTTTGGCCACAACAACCCCAGGCAGCGCTACAGGCTGGGAGCAGGGTGGCTGGAAAGCTGTGTAGAGGAAAAGGACCTGGGAGTGCTGATTGATGCTCGCCTGGACATGAGCCGGCAGTGTGCCCAGGTGGCCAAGAAGGCCAACGGCATCCTGGCCTGTATCAGGAATAGTGTAGCCAGCAGGAACAGGGAGGTGATTGTCCCCCTGTACTCAGCCCTGGTGAGGCCGCACCTCGAGTACTGTGTCCAGTTTTGGGCCCCTCACCACAAGAAAGACATCGAAGCCCTGGAGCGTGTCCAGAGAAGGGCAACGAAACTGGTGAAGGGGCTGGAGCACAGGTCTTATGAGGAGCGGCTGAAGGAACTGGGCTTGTTTAGTCTGGAGAAGAGGAGGCTCAGGGCAGACCTTATTGCCCTCTACAACTACCTGAAAGGAAGTTGTGGCGAGCTGGGGGTTGGCCTCTTCTCGCAGATAACTAGTGACAGGACAAGGGGAAATGGCTGCAAGTTGCACCAGGGGAGGTTCAGGTTGGAGATGAGGAGAAGGTTCTTCTCTGAAAGGGTGGTCGGGCATTGGAACGGGTTGCCCAGGGAGGTGGTGGAGTCACCATCCCTGAGGGTGTTTAAGGAAAGGTTAGATATGGTACTTAGGGACGTGGTTTAGTGGGTAATAGGTGGTGGGGGGATGGTTGGACTAGATGATCCTTGAGGTCACTTCCAACCTTAATGATTCTATTCTATTCTATTCTATTCTATTCTATTCTATTCATTTTAATATTCAGTCTCTACTTACATAGACATGTTCTGGAACAAGACTTAATAACAGATGTTTTGAAAAGTCACTGGAGGCTGGTCTTGTACATTATTTTTAATGGCTTCAAGCTTAATTTTAGAAATAGAATTAAATGAGTGTTAAATCGTTAATTTAGCAAAAAAAGAAATTCAGATGAAAGGGAATTGCCTTTCGAGATTTCTTAGCTTGCAAACCAATCTGATTCATTTCAAGGCTGTATATTGAAATGGATGTATTATGGCATTATTTTCTTCTCAGTGTTTTCCTCTCCTTCTTTTTGTCTTCCTTCTTTTCCCTGTAGGAGGAAGACAAAAATGAGGAATCTGTCCTGTGGCAGCAGAGAAACCCAAGATGGGACATTGTGAGCCTTTCAGTGAGCCCTAGTTTCTCGTTAGCACGAGACAATGCTGGGCATGCTTTTGGTTAAGCACTGAAGAAGCAGCCCAGCAGCTGTGTAAGACCCCACAGCCCTGAACTCAGGCTCAGACACCAGACTGGGGTTTCCCAGTTTCTCAGTTCTCTTGCAGATTTAAGAGCTACTGTGTTATTTCAGCACATTCTGTGTAGTTGACTTTTAGGTTTCTATAGCATCGTTTCCATTAGAGTGTTATCATTTTAATTGTCAGCTAATTTTCTGTATACCATATGGGCCATGATTGATTTATTCATGTTGATGTAAGAGTAAACCGTGAACCATTTTATTTGCAGCGTGGTTAACTGTGGTATTCATGGCAGCTCCTCTGGATATTTTTGATGAAGTCTTTAACCTTTTTTAATACTGAAAACACATTCCCATTCAGTAGGTCTCATATAAGATGTTAAGCCCAACAGGGCAAATAGCTTCTAGAAAAATTCCATAAACATTAAGCATATTTATGCCATAGCGTTAAGCTTGGTCAATTTGAACCATACTGTATTGTGGTATAAGAGGCATCTTGTTTGCTTTTATTTACCTTCTCAGTACTAAACGTATTTTGGTTAACCACAATGGCAAACTTAGGCAAGACATTTGTGTCAACACATCCTTCTTCTCAACAGAGTAACATTCTTAGTTTCTAGGGCAGCAGACTGGATTCTGAGCAATAAGGTGTTTATAAGTCTTCTTGTAAATCCGAAACCATAAACATGTCTACTTTTCTATTAAACCTGCTGCTGTGTTTGAGGCACAATAAGTGCTCTTTTAAATTTGATGGTAGAAAGTATGTTGGTTTTTCAGGTTTGATTGCTGTTGATTTAACAGTTGCCAGCACCTCCTGCCAAGCTTTTGACCTAAGTCACACTCCCTGGTGATGTCATTAACAGTGCCTAGAATGTAGTGGTCGATGGTACCTGCTGGTAGGCAGTAAAAGGTTTCATACACCCCCTGTTTTGTTGCAGACATGTTTGGGAACAGTGGTAAGAAACTGGCCCATTCCACAGCTGACCTCTAATTAGTCATTGTTTGATAATAGATTAGACAAAGATTTGCGCCTAGTGAAGTTTTAATTGGGACATTTATTTGCTTTTTATAATGCAGGCTTTCAAATACACCTTGAACACTGCTAACAATGAAATTATTTCTGCAACGCTTCCTGCATTCTTCAGGCGCTGCAGGGTACTTCCCTCCCAGCGAGGACAACAGAGTTATTCCCACGAGGAAAGCCTATTCACATCGGCAAGGTCAGCAGGCCCAGTGCCCTCGGTGTATTCTCTTCCTTTTGGATACGTTAAGAGTTGTATGCTAATTATTTCTTCTGAATGCTTTGAATAGCTGTGTCTCATTTATTGTGCTGTTATGAATGATACAAGATTATGCTCTTGCCTGTGGTGGGTGTGCATGTCAGTTTTGTGTGCTACTCAAGGCTGCAGGAACCTGCCCAGCTGAAGCAGTGTTGAGGACCAAGGTCTAATATTGAAAGAAAGTCATATAGGCCCTTTAATATTCAAAGTTTACTGTAACTTAGTTTAATAAAGTATGAAACAGGAAGGAATCTTAACAATGCTTATCTTCCTCTATTATTTCTATCCTGATCTCAAAGTCAACTGTTAGGACACAAATTCATGCATTTCACTAAAGGCACCACCATGTGACACAGCTAACAGAATTTTGTTCCTCCAACACATGTAAATGAAGGCTGGAACTGACCCAAGTTCCTTAATCCCAGTGGACAGCTGCAACTGCAAAATGAAAAATCAGTGTGTCCTGGAGACGTCTCAAATTTTCCTGAGTATTTTTCTGAAACTAAATCAAGGAACAACTGAACTTCAGTAATACATTACATCTAAAACTTGGTTAAGTGCTTCTATGGTGCTTGGAAAAAAACTACACTCCCAAACTCCTGAATACCTTTGTAGTTTCTCTATAATCAGTTTGCATCCTATTTCTCATGCATCAGGTTTCACAGCTTCCCTGGACAGTCTGAATACAGTTATCTGGCAATTTTAAGGTCTCACTTTCACACAAGACATCTTCCTAAAGACACATGCTGGAAACTGTAGAAAGTAGACTGGGAGAAATTATGTTTGGAAACAAGCAGGGCAAAACATTAAGAGAAGAATGCTGACTGCATGTCCTATTTTCTTAAACTTTAAATTACACTCTCTTAATAAGATGAATACTCAAAAGGCTTAATATATGCGTATTGTACATGCATATGTGTATGCATATGCATACATGTATACTATATGTGTATCGCACCTCCTATTCTTTGCAATGTTTTTGAACTTCAATGTAAACTCGAACTCAAAGGGGTACTTCAGCTTGCTAGGTTTCACCAAGGAAAACTTCACAGCAAAAGACAGGACGGAAGGATATTCTCTGCAAAGTTTGTCTGCTTCTGGCCCTTTTCCAGGGATTACAGGAACTGCAGGTTTTTGGAAGGGCTTGGAAAGTTCTCCAGTTTGCAGGACACACATGAGTTTCAGGCCTTTGACCTGAAGTTTAAAGAAGGACTCACAATAAGGCTCTGTGCCATCACAACAGTCTCACACCCTTATCTTCTAGACCACGAACCTGGATGCTTTTGCTAAACTGAAATTGTCTGGGACCAGGCACAACTTTTCTGCCAGCAACGACTTTAAAGCTGTTCCAGAAGATGACATTGGTATGCTAAGGATCTGTATCAGACATGTCTCAGCTGTTCCTGCAGAACCAATAAGATTAGGAAACTCTTACCTGGATGGTCCTTCCTGCCTATTCATAAGGACAAGATGGAGAGCTCATCTGCCACTGCGCCAGCAGATTAGATTGCAAGATCTTCACTGCTTTCAGATTTGGAGAGGCAGTATTTCAAAGACAGGAAGCAAAGACTGCAGATACTACAGTACAAGCACAAAGAATCTTTAAAATAAAATTTAAAAAGTACAAAGGAGGTTTTGCAGCTTAAACTACTGCCTTTTCTCCCTCTTTAGAGATCTTTGCAATGTCCTTCACCATCAGATCACTCTAACTCTCCCATAAATCCCATGCCCTAAAAGTGCCAAAGTGCAGAGTACTCTTCCTTCAAGGGTAAGCACGTTCAAAGCGCGTTCACAAGCCTCAGGCCTCATTAGGTGACAATGTGTGATAACTGGGATTGCTTGAACCAGAAGATGTGGGACTCTGGTGAAACAGTGCATGGAAAGGAAAAGGAAGGAAATGCATAAAGAGAGACTGGATGGCAAAAATAACTGTAATATCCTGAAATGTAACAAGAGGAAAACGACATGCTGAAGCATGAAGCTGATTGAAGACAATAGGATAAGAGCAGAAAGCACAGCAAAAACAAGAGAGACAAATTATTTCACAAAATTCTGACCGAATAGAAAGCACTCTCAAATTAACTTGTCAAATGTGATAAAGAACTGAGTGGGTATTTGGACTGGTATTTCACCTAAGGAAGCAAAATGCCTGGAGCAATTCTGACTCATATGTTTGTGAGTCAATTCTTCATCAGATAGCTGCTAGAACAAGAACTATTTCACTTTAAAATATATTTTTGTGCTGGTCTAAACAAATTGAAAACATTTTCATTTGTTTTTCGTGAGCAACACAGATGTTGTTTGGCAACTTCCATACAAAGCACCATAGATAAAAACCGTAACAGCACAGCGGAAAGGGATGAAGTCTATTTTTTTAGCAGAACCAAAGATCTCCAAAATTTTATACACTCTTTGCCAGGGAATGAGGGGAAATTAAATGAGTTTGGGGGTCTCTGTGTTTGTGTAGTTTCATCCATCTCACATGGAAACAAAAAAAACCCAAACTCTGGAGATTTCTTTCTCATGCTGGAAAATCCAGTAGGCAGGAAAGTACATTCTTTTAAATCCACTGAACAGTTTAAGTTTATTCAGTTGTACTGCATATGCACTTTCTGCAGATGTAAACCAGTAATGGAAACACTAATATCAGAGTTTGCAATGAATGTGTAGTCTGCATGTGAATTGCAGTGCAGAAACTTCCAATTTTTGATAGGTAGATGCTGTAGTCCTTACATCAAACACTTTGTTTCCACAAGGATTTGAAGAGTTCACATACATAAATCATGACATTTGTTCACCCGGAGTATAAGTTGCATGTTATTACCCACAAATTAATTTTGGAGTGAAATTGCCTCTATTGCCTTCCTTTCTGCTCCCTGTCCTGCACACATGTACTCTCGATAAACCTACAGGCAGATAACGTGGCAGTTAAAATAAAGACTGTACTCATAACTACATGGTTGAGGGCCAGCCCTTTCTCAAGCACTATCGCTCGAGACTATTCCATTTCATTAGCCTTGACTACATCCTCTTAATATCTCACTAAATAATTCATATGATTTTTCAGCCTCTTTGGCACTTAAGGCTTTGAATACTGTACTAACAAGACAATTAATGTCTCCCTTTAGATATCTCATAGCCAAGCTATGTATATATTTTGCTGTTTTATCTTTCCTCATAAATTCAGCCATTTAATAATTGTTTTGCTGTTCTCTGAATCCATTCCAGTTTGGCACAATCATCCTTATAGTAAGCTGCTCAAAACCAAATGTGTTTTTAAGGTATGGTCTCACCAAAACCATATGGCCAGGGTTATACAGCCTGTCTTCCCCATGACCTAATAATGCTCCGCAGCTTGTAATTAATTTTTTTCCTTGCTACTATACTGCACTGAAAAGTCATGTCAAATGTCTTATCCATTTCTCTTCCAAAATCTTTTTTCATCTCTCTCCCTTCCTTTCTTTCCTTCTACATGTTTCTCCTTTTGTCCTCATTTGGCAGCAACTCATTCCCCAGAGCTGTTTACATTGTATGTTTCCAGTTATAATAGAAGAATGATGGCTTAAGATACTAGTAAAAGATTTGAGCAGTCTGTGCTTACTTTTCTGCTCTATGTAAAAGGCAGCAATATAAATTTCTATCACTAAATGGTACTGTGAGCATATCACCACTGCAAAACACCGGTATGTGCTGATATCAGGGCTGTTTAAATGCCATAGATAAAGTCTTTTTTTGTTGTCGTGTTTTCAATTTCAGTAAACATTTAAATAGTATTTTCTGTTCTTTGCAGTGTTTCCTCTTACCAATTTATCTAGGATTTCATAGAATCTACTTCTAAGTATCTGCCAAATATCTGCTTAAGTTTAGCATGACTCTAGATAGGTTGATAGGTAAGATAATTCGCATGTTGACAAAAGAAAGTAAGTTCCCAAAAGTCTATTTAGTGGCTGAATGTCTGAGCAACTGTTTCTCCAAATAAACGTTTCTGAGAAACACAGACTCTCAAGAAACTGGTTCTGGTCTTCTGCAAGGCAGTAAAATTATTCACAGTCTTACAGCTTGCTGGTACTTGGAGCTGTATCTGTTAGCCTTTAAAGTGGCTACAGCAGGTGGGCTGGTTGTTCCTGACAGCAATTACCAAAGCATTAATGCCAGCTTCTGAGTGTATCAAACTGGAAAATGCCCCTCGTATTTATTTAGTAGGTAAATTCATGTCTATACCTATGAACTGATACGTATAGTATATGTGCATCTGTGTACAGAGCTGTGAGGCTGAGAACTGGCTATCAGTATTCAAAACCTTTTTAAGAAAAAAAGTTTACTGATATTTTGAGGGACACCCTTTTTGGTCAGACATTCAAGCCCATCTGCAGGCAGGGGCTCTAGTTACATAGGTGCCTGCTTCTTTAAATAAAAACTCAGAATGCTATATGCATACTTCCAAGAGTGATGTAAGAAAAAATAAAACACTAAAAACCTTACTACATGGCCATGAAAAGAGATAATACTGATCTCAGTCTTTCCTCTGTCAGTACTAAATGTTAATCCTTTCCAAGGTGACTTGCTTCTACCTGAAATAAAACCTGCAGGCTCACATGGATGTTCTTGGGAAAAGACAGTGGTTCTCTGCACCAAGGAAGGACTGTACTTTTTTTGGTCATTATAGGAATCAGCTTGTTCACTGCTGAAAACTGTATATCTGTATCCTCGGAAAATAATTCTTACTCTGTAAATGCAAAGGTTTCATCGCCAGCAGTAAAATAACTGCTGCAATGGTTACTTGCAGGGTTGTGAGATATTTTTCCTGCTGTCAGGCTGGACAGTTCAACAGCAAACAAGCTGCCACGCGAGCCCCAAGCAGCATATTTGACTGTAAAATATCAGTCTTTGTTTATGTCAGCCAAAGTCAGCATTAGTTACTGTTTCCACAGTTAGACTTAAATGTGCTTTTTTAATCTATGTTGGAGCTAGTAAAAAAATGTGCCTGAGTGCAATGATTTAAGTGCATCTTCATTTTCTACCTCTCCCAGCTATCAGGCTCCAGGGAGCTATCAGTGGGTAAATGTGAGTAAAAGGTTACCTTGAGCCTAGGAGTAAAATAGCACATCAACAGCTAAGTGTACTTTGGACCCCTAATCTAGAAAACCATTGATTTCATCTTTTAACCTGGAAAATGGATGTTGTCACATGATGGTTATTTAAAAATGCTGGACTTTACACTCACTTCCTTTTCAATAGCCATAAACCAGGCTTCGCTAAACTCTTCAGGAGGTTATTATGATATTTAACTTTTGCTGCTGCATGTGTTAAAGGAGTGCCTTAAGGTCTCAGATAGCAAGATGAATAAGAACCTGCCACTGAGTTGAAACTCAAGGAGAAAATCTCTACTGTATTCATAGCAAATTTTTCTTTTATTATCTGCGTGCTTGCACTGAAAATGCCTCTAAGCTCTTCTTTCAAACCAGGGTTCACTGGCACTATGGAACAAGGTTTTAATTTGCTCAGAAATTAAGCTGGCAACTGTCAGATAAAAAGACTCTTACCTGCCTGAACCAATCCGTGGTTTTGATACACGGCACTGGCTGTTGCTTCATTTGGAGGTATCACAAATGCTATGTTTTGTAACTGACAGCCTAATTACTGTCTAGTGATTAGAGTTTGGCATGATAATCATCTCTTGGATTCTTTAGCTGTTAATGCTTTGCATGAGCATTTTCATAACTTAAGATCATAAAATGGCAAGCTAAATTAATTCAGAGGCGTGAATAGACCTGAAAAGTTTAACCCTGACCACATTTTTCCAGCAGGTTATCCATTCCCTGTAAGTCTATCTTGTTACAGTACATGCACATACTTTCAAAATGAGTTCTGTCACCAGTGCCACTGAAATACTGCGCACATACTGCATGACAGGATTTTTGTAGGCAGAATCTTCCTCCTCCTCCCCACTGGCCTTAGAAATGCTTTTTTGTTTCAAATTGTGTAATGCTCTCAGGAATTACAGATATGCCAGGAGCCCGGCTTTGGCTGAGGTGGGTTTTGTTTGCGTGGGTGACAGCAGACCCTACCAATGTCTCGGCCCCGCTGGCTGCAGAGGGCTGCTGTCCTCCCGCTGTAGGAGCACTCCTCTTGGCTACTTGCTGCCCATCGTTTCAGCCTTACTCATGGCCTCGGATGTGCAGGCCGACTGCTTCTAGCCACTCCCACATCAGTGTTGCTGGTAAGCGCAGGAGCAGATGTAGACACTTGTTGAGTGGAGGAGCAGCCGGTGAGGGACAGAGTAGTGGCTGCCTCAAGACATGAAGAGCCAGACTGTCAGATGTCTCAGGGAATGTGCTGGCAGAGGCAGAGAGCATGAAGAGTCCAGAGCTGAAAGGAAAGCCAAGGGGACCCCGTAAAGAGAAGAGGAATATAAATCCCATGGGATCATCAAGGTTAGAGAATGGGTTCCATGATGTTTTGCATGGGATGACTGGTTGCTGTCAGTCCTTTAGGATGGTGGTGTCCTGGAGAAAACATGTTAAAAATCACTTTACAGCTAGTAGGCTCAACCCCAACACCTGCCCATAAAATATTTTATATCTAGGTTATGCTAGCAAAATCAACAAGCCAGATTTTGTTCAGGATATCAGCTCAGAAGCACAAGATTGAAGAGCAGGAGGGACAACATGATTGGTTGGAGCTGCTCATGAAGAAAGACCTCATGCAATTACATCTACAGTGACAGCGGTTCCACAGTGCAGGAGTGAAGGCAAGGAATAGGCCAGAAACGTTCCCTCCTATCTCCAGTATGCCCTGGTAAGGGTACTCTCCAGAGATTGGTACAGTAGTCAAATGATTTGTCTGTCTCCTAGATAAGTCCCTTATAACACCATTATAATATCAACAGACCAACACAGAAACCACTGGCCCAGGAGTTATTATTACTGTACTTCATTAATTAATACCACAATATTAATTAGTCTGGACACAGCTACTTCATGGATGTGTAGAGCTCTTTGTAGCTGTGCAACCACTACCCACGCCAACAATGAAGATTTGATAGTATTTACCCATTTAGGCACCTCAGTTCCTGGGCAGCCTGCTCAGGACAGCTGATCCCACAGGCCTGGAGTGTGGTCGTTAGTTTTGCACTAGGCTGGTGTGTGCACAAAACCATTTCTTTTTCAAACTATCATTACTGGACCTTCAAAAAGACAAAAAAAAAAAAAAGGATGGCTCCTAACCAAGACCCCTTCTCCCTGTAAATTTTTTGCCTTAAGAGCTCAAGTACAGGTAAATTATTCTGCTTTTCTGCAAAATCATGAAGGAATCCCTTGGAATTGGTCATCTCATCACACAAGTGACATCTCTGTTGTGTTTTTGCCTTTCTCAAATGCTGTAAAATAGAAGCACCAACAACCAGTATCAGAACCTGAACCTTTACCCTAGTTTTTGTAGGCTTAACCATTTTGACATCTATCTCTAGGGAGTGTTTATGTGTGGTGAAAAAACAATCCAGGCTTGCCAACACATCAAAAAGCAAACAGAGCAATAAAGGTTGTACTATTTTTGTTTGTTTTGTTCAACATGCTTCATAAAGAGAGAGCTAGCTGGCTAATGAAATTATATATAAACCTGTTATGTGAATCCTTACATAAATATAAAATCCAAGTTCAGTTTGCAGAGTGAGTGGTAGGGAGTTACGTTATTGGATCATGGTTGTTTGGACAACTTTCCACTCTTCCAGAGAATGCTAATAAATCATAAAGGAGTTGTGGATTTTAGCACAAATGATTAATGATAGCAGAAATCTGATCTTTCTTCTTCGCTGATTCATCTTTAGGTTTGGGAACAAAATGAATACCATGTCCAAAATATTGCTTGCCCTGTATGTTCTGTAATCCAGTGTGGGCCACTAGTCAGAAACACGGCCGCCTGGGATTCAAAGCGTGCTGACAGCTATCTAAGTTGCGAGGTTTTCAGATGCAGAATGGATATGGAGGAGGAACAGATCACTCCCCTGTCAGAGATGAGGTGTAAGATTTTCCCTGAGGCATGGTCACAGCAGTGAACCCATGCACTGTCCCTCTTTGCAAGTTAAATTTCCTTCCTGTTTGCAACACAAGATTCAGGCAACCAAACAGAAACTAAAAAGAAAGATCTATGGAGAATGTTTCTACTCTAAAAATTGTTTAGCAAAGCCCTTGGTAATCATTTGAAAAATAATGGGCACATTCAGAGGAAATTAGGATCTGTTTGTGCTAGGTCACACAGACTGGTATATTTGTAATTTTCATACTCAGGTGGCAGTGCAACTAATGCTAACTAGTGTGGAACACAGGTATACCTCTCTACTACAGCTTCTTTCCCCAGTCTCCACATAAAGGAAAATTTCACCCAATATCACTGTTGCTTTTTATAGCAACAAGCATTGTACAAACACAATTATTTGCCCTTTAGTCATGACTCAGTCAAGAATCACTCCAGACTGTCCTCTTTACATGTCACAGCTGCTCCCACTCAATTTACCTTTTGGGGTGGGTGCAGGAGACTAACATCTACCTTAAAAGTAAATATAATTTGTTTTTGAAACAGTTCATTCCACCTAGGTGTCTTCTGTTTAGTAACTGAACGCCAGTGTGTTTCAATATTTACCCCTACAGCTGGATGAGGTGGCAGCTAGAGGAGCAGAAACATTGGAAAGTTTGATGGGGTTCTTTTTGGCCTCTGTTATGTAAAGCTGTAAGGACTAATAACAGAAAAAAAAAAAAAAGATGTTGAAATCTCACTTGAATGCATTCCTGGGACATAGGCTATGAAAAGATGGGTCAGTGGTTTTCAAATAAACCAACTGATGCAAACATTAAATGGGAGTCTTGTGCCTTATTGAAGCAGTCCTATGGGAGATTACTTAATCCAAACACTTGAGAGCTGCTGGGAACTAGCCAGTGCCTCTTCCTTAAAAAGCTGGATATTCACCTCCTTCTCTACATGCATAGATACCATGAAGATGGGAAGATCGTGCACAGCTTGGACCCAGGAGGTAGATATAGTCATTAAAAACAGTCCTCTTGTTCATCCTTCAGGATTACATGATGGAAAGGGAAAGGCTCTGAACTTCAGGCTGCTGGTGTAGCTTGTGTTAGCCGAAGAGCACTGTACAAGGCTGTTCAGTGATCCATGAAAAAATGAATTATTCCTAGAGGACAAAAATACACTTCACTGTAAAACATAGACTGCTGATAGCAGTAATTGCCAGATTTATTGGCAACTTGTTAAAATGTCAAGAATTAAAGAAACATTCTGGGCTGAGTTCTAAGCTTGGTAACACCAGTGTAAATTGCAATAAGGCATAACTGTGCTTAGAACATATCTGAAAATCCATACATTTGATTGAAACAGTTATCACATATAGTGGTTTCTTATCATTATGCCTTTTAATCACAAAAATGCTTGAGCCGCACTGATTTGAGGAAACTTGCACTCCCTCTGTAGTCGTTATGTAGGTAAATACTGCGGTTTAAGTGCTAAAATGCGCATAGTTGAAAAATAATTATCCATAGTGTTAGCCAAGAAAAACTTGGCAAGCACTCTAATGCCATAAGGCTGGAACATTATAAAGCACCTTTATTTTCTTAAATAAGTAGGATTAGATAAAATATGTCAGTCAAAGACACCTTTTCAATCAGAATTAGGTAAAACATTTTTTTTTTTTTTAAAACAAGGAATACTTCTCCAAATTTGGAACTGAATTAAACAATCACTTTATATCTCTTCATTTCTTCTGTGACTTTTCTCTCAAGGAAGCATATTTTCAGGAATAATAACGAAGACAGAACACTTAAAGCAAATACTATAAAATATTTAAGGAAAATTAATTCCTGTGTATGCTAAATCAAGACAATTGGACCTTAAGTATTATTTTCTAAGTTCATTTAAACAGATCCAAACACATCAGGCTTGCAATGTGTTTAAATAAACATTTATTATAGCTATTTATAGATAGGTATATGAGATAGGCATTTGAACACTCAAATATTAATATTGAATACTTCCTATACTGCACTCATTGAAAAATTCCCTCAGGTTCAAAAAATTCTTGAATTAGAACAGTTTCACAATTTTGGCATGATTTTGAATGGATCCGTTCCTGGAAATAGCCATCTGTTAACAACAGTCTGTAAAATACAAAATAAAATATAAAATTCAGCTAGTGAGTTGTTCATTGCAATTCTCTCTCCTTCATTTTAACAAAAAAATGTGAACATTTTACTATAAATACTAAATGCCCACTTGTTTTAAAATGCAGCAGTAATTTCTTAAGATGCAAAGTCTGAAATTATAGGCTTCTCACATGAAAAACATCCAGTATTTACCTTTCTGTCTTGATAGCATTCATAGAAGTGATTCACAGATTTCCTAGTGTCATGCACAAAACTTTTTATATAGATTTTTCTTTGTTGTAGCTTAATGAAGTTTGTTCTTCATTGTACTGTAAGATAAATAGCATTAATTCCTAGGCAACCATAGCTAAAATAAATATGTTTTGTACTTTGTGGAAGAAAGGGGTTACTTTATCACTACAAAATGCAAAGTGTCCCAAGTTTGTTATCAGTGCACAGTGAATGTTTGCCTTAAGATGAACTCAGTATCAGCAACCTTACAAATGAGCAAATAGAAAACAGGCACTGATAAAAATGTGCTGAAAGCGTTCCTTTTCTCAAATGCAGTTACAACGCACCACGCTTAGTGCTCTGTTGCACTCTGGAGCTAGACAGGATTACTCCATTTGCAGTCCACTCTGTTTTAACTTCCCAGTACCCAGTGGAGGGCTGGGAAGACTCAAGAGTTCCGGTGACAGACACCGGAGATCTGTTATCTTTAAATGAAGTGTTTTAGTGCTGTTCCAACCTGAATTTGCGTATCCAGGTCTTTTGGTTAAGCCCAGAGGAGATCCAGCTGGTGTTCTGGAAGCACAAACCTCCTCATGTTGCCTCCTCCATGTGCTCCATCGCTGGCTTAGTGCACCTGTAGGACTGAGAGGGAATTTCCACACACACAGAGACTCATTTGCTTTCAAGCTTGATCTGTCTTGTTCTTCTGCGATTGCCAACAAAGGCTTAGGTCATGGTAGTGGTATTTTTTATCTTTATGCAACTGAGAATAAAATTGAACCTACTACAAATTCATTCTATATGCAGCCTGGAACAACCACTAAGTCTTGATATGCTTTGTTCCTTTCCATTTCAAGTCAGTGATCTAAAGCCAAACAGTTCTGTTTCTCAGTACTAATTCCATCATCCCAGAAAAATTGGTTTTGTCCAGCTGTGTTACTGGGAAATGTTAAAAGAACACAGTGGAAAAACAAGCAAATAAGGGTTTTGTTTCTTTCAAGTTAAACTGAGACAGTGCTTTGAAAGAGTTAAACCAAAATGTGACATAAAAATTTGTTCAGCCGACTTCTCAGTTCTTTAGGTTTGCTCTGGAAACCTCCCGGGTTTCTGCTGACCAGCCACTGCAGAGGCCGAATGGATCATAAATGCCCGCCTGGAGCCTGGGCTCCTTTCCTTACTGCTTTGCACAGGTTACAGAGATGTCTCTCCCCCCACCCCTGCCCTGCACCCAAATGCTGTTCATTCCCTTTTGTTTTAATACTGATGAAACATCATCGCCATGAACCTTCTTCTAATCAAAGTCCAAAAAGGGAAGAAAATACTTGAACCCCTAATGACTCTTTTCAGTTTTGTGCTGAATCTGGGATAGTTCACAATGGAAAACTTAAAATGAAACTTTAAATATCATTAAAATAAAACTAGAAAAACAAGCCCCCACAATCCAAAGCATTTCTCATGAAAAGCAGTATTGTGTGAATCTGATTTTTATTGTATAAACCAAAACAGATCAACAGAAAAAAAAACCCTGTAACTTACCACTGCGACAGTGGTGGGAATCAGCTCCTGTCCCTCAGATCCTGAAGAGAAGCAGAATTAGTGCAGGGCAAGCTGAGGGAAAAGTCCTGCTGAGATGCAGGCTGCTGACAGGCACCACTCTGCGGGAAGGGTGCTCATGACTTCTGGCTGCCATCTCTCAAAAGACCATCATGTCCCATGTGCACCCAAAGGCTGATGTGGTTCTGTCTGAGGAGCCTAGAGCCAAGGCTCAATGGACACACGTCCCCTGGGCTCTCCTCAATGACTTGGTTTCACATTCACTGGGCATCTCGAATTCCCAGGAACCTTTTTAAAATCATAACTACAATCAGAATCTTAATAGATACAGATGATTTTTTAAATACTTAACTTCTATGAATCACATTTCATGACGGAGAAATGCCACCTCTGGCTCTGGCGCCTATCAGATGACATGACCCTACACCTACATCTGTCATTTGATGCAGTCGGGAAAAACAGGGTCATTCGAAGGGTTGCTTTCCTGGGGCAGAGTCTCCAGCTTTAAAAATAAACATCTCAGCTTTTTCTTGACATTTTATGTTGGTAGTGACTCAAATGCACTTTGGCATTTGTCTAGTAACAGGAGATAATTGCAGCAGGGTAAGATGGTCTCAGAGGGCCCTTCTGTTACACTTCTGGAGTTCCTGTTTGAATCGCTTGCTGCCTCTTGATCTTCTCAGTGATCTGCCATTCGGTGAAGTATCATGCAGCACAGCAGATGCAAACGATCTATATTCATTGAAGACTTCAGTTGGGATAATATTTTCTTTGTGCATTTTGTTCTATCTATAAACCTTCTATATGGAAGTTTTTAGAAAAAACCCAAGTAAAACTGATACGACAACTTAATAACCTATTTATTTTATATCTCAAATTATACATCCTACTGCTACAATACGAAAGTAAACTAACTTAAAAAAACACACCAAGCTAGGTCTATAGTTACTGCATACACTCTAAGGTTTTTTTGTACCATAGACTATTGCCTGGAGACTTTAAACAAAACTCTGCCATCTGTATCTATCATGCTGTTTGCCAGAATGGCAGCCTTATCATATTACTATTTTTTTAAGGGATAGGTTGCTGGCCTATCACTCAACTCCTATCCGTTAGGCAGCTTTTTGTCTGGATTTAGCTTTTTAATCTCTCCAGCTATGTGGATTTCCAGGAATTTAAACTCTCACCAGTTTAAGCCTTAATGGGTTTCAGAACTTTCCTGCTATTCCAACACATTAAGGAAGAGTCTCCAGGGAAAATGTCATGTTTATGTTGCACTGTACTACCTCTTGAAGGTTGCAGCATGTTCCCTATGCTCCATTACTATGATAATACGGTCCATGACCAGAGTATCACCTGCCTTCCACTCTGTTCTTCCTTTCTTCTGTTTGGAAATTCACTCCATATGATAATGAGAGGAGAGAAAAGGTCTGAATTCATGTCGATGTCCAGCTATTCCTGGGTCAGGCTAAAAATGCAGATATGTTAAGTTTTGTTCCTTTCCTTCTGCGTGATTCCAGTTAGAATCCTTATCACCAGTACTGCAAGGAAATCACAAGTCATGGTTCCCTCATGACTTTGCTGATATGCTCTAATAATAAGAAATTGAACACAAGAAGAATATGCATTCATATGTAGGTGTCCATAATGCTCTACTGACAATGTGATCTTTATTAACAATGTGCTCCCTGGTTTAATGCAACAAGTGTGCAATGTGAGGCAGACGTCTTCACAGCTTTGGTGGGTGGGTTGGCACTGGTTTTTTGGAACCTGTAGGGATGTAACGAGGTGCAAATCTCCAAAGGCTTTATACTTAGGTTGGGTTTCCATATGGATTTAAAATGTATTCAAACATCTTGAATAAATTGAGAGGAGAGCTGCCTTCCTTAAGACATTTGGCACTTTAGATGCAGTCAGAAACCAGAAGTGGAAAAGCCTTATTGAAATGGTTTTAAACTTCAAAAAACAGTGCAATTTGGAGGTAGTTGTAGGAATGGGGGAGGCCCATGGGTTATAGGAAATGCAGAAACCTGTCTGCACGTGACCATTCAGTTCAAACCTCTGTACCACCAAATCAATTCACCACTGTAGCCAGATTTGTTATATTGCCCCTTCATAAACCCTCAGAAGAGTTAGAACACCAAACTTATTCATCTTATTCTTCTTTAATGTCAACATTAGGTTTTGGTATAAAGATGAATCAAAAGGTTTTTACCTGCCAAGAACTGAGTCCAGAGTTCTGGATTTCTTCTGCAGCAGCAGATAATTTTGATCACACCTAAAGCATATGCTCTACTCTATGTATTGGTTTCTCATGCAGTAGAAATCCAGAGACACGCAGTTAGGTCCTGGCAATAAAAACAGGCATGCTGATTTGCAGACACTTTAAAATAAACAGACAGTTTAAAATAAACTCATTAGAAATTTATCTATATCCAAGTATCCTGAACTTGCAGCTAACTGCTATTTTTTCTTGCTGTCAAGCCCCAGATTGTTGTACTGAACACCCTACCTTTTTGGAAGTGTGGTTGTGGATTTAAACTTTGTGTTTCAAGCCCATTCCTAGAGTTAAATTAAATGTGCAAGTCTATCCATATTGAACAGAATCTGATCTCACACCAAGCCAGGTGAGAGGTAATGGTACTGAAGTCAGTGGAACTGACCCTAATCTCATAACTTCTGTATCAGTTGAGTTTCACTTACTTCAAGTGAGTTGATTTTGATTTACTTTGGTTGAATGAGATTAGAGTTAGATCTCATGTTAAAGTCAGTACTTTTCTTTTGATTTTAGTAAAAATCCCAATATAGTCATTCAGAAATAGGATGAGATTTTTCTCCTAAAAGTGCTGGTTAAATTTCTTTAAAATAAACAGATGAAAAGTTTTGTATTGCCTCTATATAGAGATACATGGTGTTAGCTAAGAGAAAGGAGAAATATTCCGCAGCATTGAATTGTATTTTACAGTTCAATCATCTGGAAGATTTCCATATGTCTTATTTACGTTCATTTCCTATTTGATGCAATGCAGTTTTTTACATGCATCAGCCTTGAAAGAAAATAACATATGGAGAAGGCTATGTAGTTATTTTGTTTAATGAAATGGTATGCTTTAGTTTTATAAAAGAATTTTAAGGAGGAGAGTGCAAGACCCTGAAACAAGACAATGTTTCTTTAAATCATCTTTTTTCCATTTTCATTGCCCAGCTCAAGCTGTGAAACAGTCCCAGAAAACCTGAAGGTTTCATGTATTCCACCTAGGTCAATAATTTATCAAATTCAATAATCACAATGAATGAACATGAAGTTATAGTATCACAGAATCATTTAGGTTGGAAAAGACCTTTTAGATCATCAAGTCCAACTGTTAACCTAACACTGCCAAGTCCACCACTAAACCATGTCCCTAAGCACCACATCTACAAGTCTTTTAAATACCTCCAGGGATGGTGACTCTACCACTTCCCTGGGCAGCCTGTTCCAGTGACTGACAATGCTTCTGGTGAAGAAATTTTTCCTAATATTCAATCTACACCTCCCCTGGCACGACTTGAGTCAATTTCCTCTTGTCCTGTCACTTGTTACTTGGGAGAAGAGACCAACACCCGCCTGGCTACAGCCTCCTTTCAGGTAGTTGTAGAGGGAAATAAGGTCTCCCCTCAGCCTCTTCTTCTCCAGACTAAACAAACCCAGTTCCCTCAGCTGCTCCTCATCAGACTTGTGCTCCAGACCCTTCACCAGTTTCGTTGCCCTTCTCTGGACATGCTCCAGCACCTCAAGGTCCTTCTTGTAGTGAGGAGCCCAGAATTGGACACAGTACTCAAGGTGTGGCCTGACCAGTGCTGAGTACAGTTGTACTTGAATACTTCACACCCAAGCTCAAATATTCTGAAGTGCCCTTTTATGCTTCTTGTGCTAGTCTTAAAAATGCAAGTCACTTGAATTCCACTCTGAAATGCTTCCTGATAATCAACTTCTGCTGTTGTAACCTAGGATGATATATAAATGCTGGGTTTCTGAGCATGGTCCAGTCACCTTTATGGTTAAAATGTGCAGTAGCACATGTTTCTATTGAAGAGAAGGATAGTTTTAGGAACTACAGGAGGTGACAAGATAAAGAACGAATGTGTGAGCTTCTAGAAAAAAAAAAAAAAGAAGCTATAGTCTGCCCCCAGTTAGAACTCTACAATTCCACTGGATTTTATAAATCAAGATTTAGCCTCAAGAACTGCATGTAGTTTATGTTGAGGCATCTTGAACAAATGGAGCTATTGTGGAGTCACAGGATTACAAATAAAAAAAAATACAAAGAATGAAATGTAGCTATGTTTTTAAAAAGGAATGTTACAAACAGATTAGTTTTATAAGTCAACCATCACATTCAAATCTGACAGAATCCTGTGAAAATATCTGTGTGGCATTCAGTATGGCTAACAGAACATAAGCTGGGCAGAAAAAAAAGACAGTCCTAGTTCTCTTTTACTCCTGTCTCTTTTAGTCCTGAAAGCCTGCATTTTTGGGCTTGATTCCCTGGATTTTAATGAATAAAGTTTGGAGGTATACCAGTACCCTTTCAAGATGGTTTGTTATCAAGAAGCTTGATAGAATAACATTCACATCTGTTTGTGTGTGCGTGTGTATGTGTGTTCAGCACCTTGTCTCTTGTTCACATTAATCACTGCATCGTCAAAACCTGGTCCATGAATTTGCTGCTGAATATTTAGGCAAGAAGAATGTTTTTCACAAATAAGAATGTTACAAAAGACCCCTATCAGTGCCCAGTTTCTACACTGGAACAACACCTATCTGCAAGCAAAATAGGCTGAAGTGTTTAGAGGTGGGAATCACTAGTAACGCAAGAAGACTGTGATCCCACCAGACTTTGCGGAATGGTACCTCCAGGTAGACATACTGTTCACTGTCAGATTTGCCATCCTGGACAAAAGGCAGACTAGTTGAGACAAAAACTAGCTTCAAACACACTGCTATACTTTGTGTAACAAGGCAAAAACACTTCAACTCCACTTACTCTTCTTCAAATAACAAAGAAAGTGGTTTTGTGTTCTTGACTGTTTGGTTAGTATCGAAAACAAGCGTCCAATACTGAGTAATTGCTGTGTCACCAGTACTATTAATGCATGTAACATGTGGCTCAGAGGCTTGTCAATGGCTCCTGTCCTCATAAACCTCAGGATTTTGCCAGGATAGACACCTATACTGACTTAGCGGAGGACAGCTGGGGTCTGGAAGCGACTAGACAGTGCGTCCCTGATACCATACATGCTGCACACCTTGCTAGGATTGGTTAGACTCAAGCTGATTGACATTCACAGATTCACAGACTGGTAGGGGTTGGAAGGGACCTCTGGAGATCACCTAGTTCAACCCTCCTGCTAGAGCCGGATCACCTACAGCACATTGCACAGGATTGCATCCAGACGGGTCTTGAATATCTCTGAAGAAGGAGACTCCACAACCTCTCTGGGCAGCCTGTCCCAGGGCTTTGTCACCCTCACAGTAAAGAATTTTTTTCTCATATGGAGATGGAATTTCCTGTGTTCCAGTTTGTGCCCGTTGCCCCTTGTCCTGTCACTGAGCACCACGGAGAAGAGTCTGGTCCCTTCCTCTAGGCACCCACCCTTCAGGTATTTATAAGTATTGATGAGATTCCCTCTCAGTCTTCTCTTCTCCAGGCTAAACAGTCACAGCTCTCTCAGCCTTTCCTCATATGGAAGATGTTCAAGTCCTCTAATCATCCTGGTAGGCCTCTGCTGGATTCTCTCTAGTAGTTCCCTGTCTTTCTTCAACTGAGGAGCCCAGAACTGAACACAACACTGTGTTCTCACCAGGGCAGAGTACAGGGGGAGGGTAACCTCCCTTGACCTGCTGGGCACACTCTTCTTAATGTACCCCAGGTATCATTGGCCTTCTTGGCCACGAGGGCACATTGCTGGCTCATGGAGAGCTTGTCACCCATTAGGATTTCCAGGTCCTTCTCCGCAGTGCTGCTTCCCAGCAGGTTAACCCCTCACCTGTATTGGTGCTTGGAGTTGTTCTTTCCTAGGTGTGGGACCCTACAGTTGCCCTTGTTAAATTTAATAAGGTTTCCTTTTGCCCATCTCTAGACAGTTCAGGTCTCACTGAACAGCAGCGCAGCCTTCAGGTGTGTCAGCCAGCACTCCCAGCCTGGTATCATCAGCAGACTTGCTGAGTATTGCACTGTGTTGAACTGCATTGAGTGGGTTTATTCTCTCAGGTTCCTCATGTATAATAATTCTCTAAACCTCCTTTTATTGCATGGTGTAAATCCAGCCTATGTGAAGTGTGTCTTTTTGCATGTTCAGGGCATACAGGTGAAGGTATTTCTCTTTCACTCTGAGAGTGAAATCCTACATTTTGAAGTTTTGTTTCAAGCAAAAATCTTCTTTAAAGTCATTGTAGTTTTGCATCAAAATGTGGTTTTGAGCTAAGTCAGTAAGGCAGTCATTGTAAATCAGTACAAGCTGACTGGGAACTTTTGGAAGAATAGTTCATGACCTGCATAAACCTGGCCTCAGTTTGAAGTTTGCAATAAAATCCAAGGTAATCTGCTACCAAATGTTTCATGTGACACTTAAGATTTCATATTCATTTCCTTAACAACCAACTCATCACTATTTGTTTTTTTGTATAGCTGTACCAGTGAGAGGGGTCACGCCGAGGCACAGGCACAAACTCTATGTTAGGCTTTATCTAGACCCTTCTGTCAGCTACCTATAGCAATATCACTGTAGATTATGAGCATTCACTTGGCACTGCCTGCTACTGTTGATATGATGTGGTCTTTACTCACTTCCCTATATTCTGCAGAGAAGCAGCTAATCAGTCCAACCATTTGCTGAGTGAGCTGACAACTGCAAGAACCAGATGTTACGTTCTAGAATTTATTTTTCCAGTAGGGTCATTTAGGTCTCTGATTTGTTTCCTAGCTAGCTCTTCTTAAGTCTTTTATCTGCCTTCTTGGCTGATTTCCATCAAAACAATAAAGCATTTATAAGTCTTAGCTTCCCCATAATCATCATCTCCAACTGCAGTTCCAAGAAGTCCCCTGTGTAACGATGTGGAAGTTTTATTTTCCTTGCAAAAGCTGTGAATGAGGTACAGATTTTGTTATGTCAGATACAATATGCATATCTTGTTTATAACTGCTCAAAAGAACATACTGTGAAGCTTCATTCACAGAATTGACATTTCAAATTTATCAGAACAGGATTTACACTCTGATGTTTGTACAATTACAAAAGTTATCTCTGATGGGTGGAGGAACAAGTTTGTTTTGGGTGGAGTGAATCCATCCAAATCTCCATGGGGAGCAAAGAAAGGACATGAAAACCTGGGATAGCCTTTGCAATCATACTGGTA
Source organism: Psophia crepitans (assembly GCA_013399095.1). Taxonomy (NCBI): domain Eukaryota; kingdom Metazoa; phylum Chordata; class Aves; order Gruiformes; family Psophiidae; genus Psophia; species Psophia crepitans. Next base: position 150,790 of record VWZZ01003693.1, on the reverse strand, counting down.
ACAGACAGTCACTCTGAAAACGCTGGGGAAAAAAGAAATTATCCACCATGCATTTTCCTAGAAGGTTCTTATGCTTTCCTTACTATCATCCAAAGATTAATTTTAAATAGAACAAATTTGCAAGAAATATATATAAGCCTTTTTAAAAGTGCAGTTTTCAAGCTCCACATATTTTGCATGAAGGAAAAGATGAAAAAAAGAAAATATTGCTTGATATGTCAACCCTTATTTGTCAGTATCTAACAGCAGTGTAAATGCATCTTCAAGTTAATGCTGCATCCTCAGTACATCTGCTTCCCTTAAGAAATGTATTACAATTCCTTCTCTCTTTTGCAGTTCTGCTATGAAGAAGTAGCTGGTTCTAACAATTACTTTTCAACTCCTACATCTGTTTTCAGGCAATACTTTCAATGTTATTCACTTAAGCTTGAAATTACTGGTTTTCTGCTGTACAGTTTTGAAGGGGTCTAGTATTCAAGCAAGGATTTGGATGGCTATTATGAAAGATTTTCTGTAAGCACTTCATTTTTGATTAAATTCTTCAAATGAATGAATTACAAAACATCCTAAAATTTGTGTAAAAGGAGACTAAGTTACAGCATGCTTGACATAGCTTGCCATACAGCAGTATGATGGTACTATCCTAATGTAAAAGCAGTTCCCAAAATACATTAGTAGTTCTTCCTGCCAAGCAGGCATTCAGAATTCAGTGATTCAGATCACTGAATCCTGGCTCAGAAAGTCTGTGCATCCCCAGTGCCAGCAGCAAACAAGGTGTATTCACAGAAGAACCTTTTAAACATCTCACCTCTTCATAAAACCCCTTCCCTTGGCTGAACATTACTGGTTACTGTCAGAGATGAACTACTAGATAGGGGGCCTTTTGGTCTGAATCACTCCAGTTGTACTGATGCTAAACTTTTTTGCTTGGTAATGTTACTCTGTTGTCATTATTGACCTTCATTTGCACTGCTGTGTTGCCAAACTCCAGTTTGGGAACAGTATCCAAATTCAAATCTTTGACTCAGCAGAATGTCTAAAATTAATAGTTGTGCCATCCTCAAGGAGTCAAAGGTGAAGTCATTGTTGTACAAAGCTCAGAAGACAGTGTAGATACTACTACAAAGAAATAAAATCCAAGTAACTGAATTCTGCTCCTTTTAGTCATAATAAGCAAAATTTCTTCTCCACACTATTTGAGGGCTTGGCAACCACTCCACTTGAGTAAACATGGCAAAACCTGGGTTTAATACAGTGATGCTGGTGGTGACATGTAAAATTACATTCTCTGAAGGACATTTTCAGATGCTAAGGATGTGTCTCCTCCATGAACAACAAGAGCAAACCCCTTTTGTTGGCACAGATTCATGTGCATCATCACATTTTCAGGCCTTGTTAGATGTTGCTATTTTTCCAGATTCATGACTACTGTAAACTTGCTGACTTGCTGTTAGAGAAGTATCACTGGTACAGCTGATTAATGTCCTTGAAATGATCATCCTTTCTCTAGGGATGAAAAGATTAAAAGAATTTGAAAGGGAGAGAGAAAATAAGAGTGATGAAAGCTTTGACTAATGGGTACAAAACTCAGTATTATAATATCAGCAACCTTATTCTGAAATATATCACAATAATTAATTAACAGAGTATGAAATGGCATCTTTTCATTTAAGGAAGTGCTGTGAAAACAAACACAAGAAAGACTCTGAGTGTTTCTGGCACAGTTCTGGTAATGTCCTGATACAGGTCTAGTGCTTAAGACAGTTCCTAAACTACTATTTGTCTCATTCTTAAGTGCCAACAGTGACTGTTGAAGGGGACCTCTAATGTCATCAGACAGCTGATGAGGCATTCAAAACTCAGACTGAGGCATTCAGACCTGAGTTTGAGTTTTCCCCAGCACATTACTCTCCTCTGTTGTGTTTGGGCAGGACGGCTTCCATGGAATTGGTTCCTTAAGCTTCAGTCAGTTTTCATCACTTTTTTTCCGCTGTTTATTCCCTCTGGATAAAAAAAAAAAAATCAGTTACTATGTTTAAAATATTTGGTGCTAGGCATCTGTTGCTCTAGGATCCTACCATTTCACATGTCAGCTAGATCATGAGCATAAACCTTAATGACCTTTCTTACTGTGTAGATCCCAAGTCTTTCTTCTTTTCGTGATGCCAGCAGCTTTCTGTCCTTCATACTACAACTGAAAGAAAGTGGCTTTACCTACATCTTCTTCTGACGTGCAAGTGTTAAGGCAGCTCCACAATTCTCTGTGCTGTTGCATATTGCATAGGCTGTGTTGGAGGGCCAGGATAAGGAGGCAGTGCTCCCCTAATCCCTATCCTTCCTAAATATGCTGTGTCTTTCCCTTGTCAGGACAGGTCTTTGAAAGGAAGATTACAGGCCTTTGTTTTCACCAGTGAGCAGAGGTACCTCCATCCTCCATTACAGACATCAGCCAGAAAATTCAGACAGACCTTTGTTTCCTATGGGTTAGCCATAGGCAGCTGGGGTGATGGCGTACTAACCTATAGCTCTTTCAGTCTATTGCATCTTCTGGACCCTGTTTAAATGATTGCCTATCTCGGCCTTCTGGGTTTAATTTCAGGGGTAGGCTTGTGTGCCCCTACTGGGTCTAGGCTTAAGACCTTCAGACATCAGGTTTTCTCAAGGTCTGGAGAAACTCCTCTAGCAGAGGTGCAGTCTGTACTGGCAGGGTTCTGTCATGGCAGCTTTATTGAGCCTGGGAAGCACGTACTGGAAGCTGCTAAAGCTTGCTTATGTGGCTCTAGCTGCATCTCTGCTTGGGGCTTTGCTGGCATATTTTTCTGTCTCCGTGGTATGATTTTGTTACTCTCCAGCCAGCTCCATATGCCAGCAAAACTTTGAAGTCTAAACCATACATTAACTTTACTATAGGTTCTTTGATATCAGAAATATGATATCATCAACTATTCTTTAAAAATTCTTCGTTTTGTTTGTTCAGTCACCAAGGTCAAATCCACTGCAAATTGTACTCTAACTGAACAAACCATCAGGGAACTTATTTCTTTGATTCTGTTGTTTTACAAATCATCTGAGAAGCCTTGAAGACTAAGCAGCTTTCCACAGCTAGAGCAGTACTCTACTTGTAGTGCCTAATAGTAAAATACCATGGAAAAATTACATACTCACTTTTGGTAACCAAAACATTATCAAAACGTTTAGTAAGTAAATAATTTGACCAAAGTGTTAAGGCAAATCCCAGTCCATACAAAGTCCTGTCCAAAGGGGTGAAAGTTCTAGACTTCACTAAGATCAATCTCTTAGTTCAATAAAGTTTCAGAAAAAGATATTCTTCAAAAGTTTAGTTAAAATAATCTTTTAGAAGTAAACTAATATAATACAGTATCAGCAAATATATACATCTTAATATTATTTTGCTCGTCCATCTTGGTTTTTATCTAGAGTCTTATTTTGTGTATTTGTAAAAATTAGCAAAAAGAAGCCATGACTGAATTTGCCTACTTTGGCCTTAGTAACAAGGGAAGAAGTATTTCCTAAATTCTGCAGAGTAAGAAAGAGAGAGAGAGAACATGCAGTACAGCTTTCATTTCAGAGTAGTAGCTACTGGTATACTTCTGAAGATTATAAGTACTTCTTTGTTTATTTTTAATTGGGTGATTAATCTTTTCCACTGTTTGCTGCCTTTAACTGATGATGTTGGTATGCATGAGCAGGCTTACAACTACTATATTTTATGGTTTACTAATGCTCCTCTTGGTCAGTATGACTTCAAAGAGGAAAGGGAAAAAGTTTGCTATCTGTGGTCGTCCTACTTACCACAAAGAATTCTTCAGTATGAACCTACCAACTTAAATATGGTAGATATGCATGATTCATATGGGAAGACCAAGGCAGATTTATTCTTTTAATATATAAATGGCCTAAGTGCATTTTGAGTTACAGTCATCTTTTTTAAGAACCATTTCTGTCTGTTCCCTGAGTGGGTTTATACACAACTGTCCCGCTCTTCCTTTCCTGAAGTGACGTATACACAAATGCCAATTGTTTGCCAGTGTAAAAATTCCACTTTAAATTACACAAAGTACCAATTGTCTTAGAGGTTTTCTTCTGTGCCATGGACACTAACATATACATGCCCTGTTTTCAACGGCATGTATGAAAAGGGACAGATTCAGCATAACAAATGTGGACAGACCAGTGTCCTGTAACTCACTTCATCTGCTAGGGGTGACTTCAAAGAATCACGGTCAAATTCAGTTCTGGAGTTCATCAGAAATGTCAAATGCTTTTCCAATATACCAGAGAGAACAAAATTCTGCAAGTCTATAAAACAGCTACAAATCATGTAAGAAAGCTTTTTTTAACTGCAAAATATCCAGTAATTTTGTTCCTAGACTGTTATATTTTTCTGAACAAAGAACTGCCATATGCCTTCAATTAACCTAATTTTGATTTTGGATTAAAACAACAAGTGAGGAGAAATTACAGGTACAGCTGTCCAGCTTCCTAAACTGATTCATTCTACCTCACTTGAAAACTATAGAGTAAATCTTAACACAAAAAAACCCAGAAAACAAATGATTTTTCTGAAAGTTGTGACACCTATTCCTTGTATTCTGATGGTAAAGGAGTCATGCTAAATATGAAAATAGCAATGTTTATATCTTTGTCAGAATACTAGCAACTATTTTTATCCTCCCTTCAGCCTAAATGGGAAAGATTATAACCAGAATGTTTCCAGTTTGTACCTCTTCCAGATGTGGATGTCAGAGGGAGAAAATGGCATGAGACAAATGTCATTTTATGCCCTGAATATGCCACTTTACATGGTGGCTTTTAGAACTCTGTTTACAGAAAGCTAAACTCTTCTTGTTAGAGAGAGAAAATAGTTACAGGAACCAATTAAAGGATCAAACTGCTCTCTTAAAATGTACCAGAAGCTTAGCAAAGACTGCTAAAAGATTACTTTCAGGATGATATGAGCAATTGTTATTTGAAATGCCAAACTTCCAATCCGAAACTTTCTAGTCCTATTATGATACTGTTCCTAACTAAAGCTTATGATCCATTGGGGTACAATCTTCATCAAATGAAGTTTTATTTATTTACACACAAGTGATGATTTACATAGAAAGCTGCTTTCTTTGAAACAGTAGGAGCCACAGAAAATTATACAAGCTCTCTTCAAGGGATTGCATCTATTACAGACTATTGCTCTGTTGTCCTAGCTTTCATTTTATAAAGAATTGCAATATATATAACCTTTACTAATCAGAAACTCTGGTAGTATCCTAGAATAATGGACAGGACTGGAAAGAACTCTTGCTTATTTTTCTTTATCTTTCTTCATCCACTATGCTGTAGTGGATGACCGGTTGCAGCCATGATTTTCAAGGAAGATAGTATCTTTTTAAAGAGCAACTTGGAGGAAGGGTAGAAGAAACAGTCAAGGCTTTGGGCATGCAGATTCGTAAAGAGAAATAATGATTTCTAAGCAATAGTAGATTCTGAGGATGATTGATCCTAATTTAGGTTGTGTTAAGCAGAAAATTTGAAAGAAATAGTGGTTGGTGGCATTCGAGAAGTAGGAGATGTTAGCATGGAGAGAAGGGATCACATGGTTGTCTCCAACAAGACCAAAGAGACATCCAGGTAATTACTGGCCACTGAACACCAAGAGGATGACTGAAGGTGTTGAAGTATAGCCTGAAGCAATGGGAACCAACTGAAATGCCTCTATGCAAATGCACATAGCATGAGGAATAAACAAGAGGAGCTGGAGACGTGCAGGGCAATGATCTCATTGGCATTACAGACACGGTGGTGGGATGGCACCTATGACTGGAGTGTTGGGACTGAAGGATACAGGCTCATTATGAAGGACAGGCAGGGCAGGTGAGGAGGGGATGTTGCCCTCCATGTCAATGACCAGCTGAAGTGCATGGAGCTCCACCTGGGGGTGGAAGAGGAGCCAGCCGAAAACTTGTGGGTCAGGATTAGAGGGAGTGCAGGTGCAAGGATCATCACAGCAGGGGTCTGCTGCAGGCCACCTGACCAAAGGAACCCCCATTTTCAAAAAGGGCAAAAAGTATGACACAGGGAACTACAGCCCAGCCAGCCTCACCTCTGTGCCTGGCAAGATCATGGAGCAGATCCTCCTGGAAACCGTGCCCAGGTACATTGTAAATAAGGAGGTGACTGGTGACAGCCAACATGGCTTCACTAAGGGCAAATCGTGCCTAACAAATTTGGTGGCCTTCTATGATGGGCTTACGGCTCTAGTGGACAAGCGAAGAGCAACTGATGTCATCTACCTGGACTTGTGCAAACCATTTGACGCTGTCCCACATGACATCCTTGCCTCTAAATTGGAGAGGTATGGATTTGACAGATTGACCACTTGCTGGATAAGGAACTGGCTGGATGGCTACACTCAAAGAGTTGTGGTCAACAGCTCAATGTCCAAGTGGACATCAGTGGTGAGTGACGTTCCTCAGGGGTCAGTACTGGGACCAGCATTGTTTAACATCTTTGTTGGTGACATGGACAGTGGGATCAAGTGCACGCTCAGCAAGTCTGCTGATGACACCAAGCTGTGTGGTGCAGTTGACACACTGCAGGGAAAGGATCCAGAGGGACTGTGACAAGCTTGAGAGGAAGGCCCGTGCAAACCACATGAAATTCAACAAGGCCAAGTTCAAGGTCATAGGTCAGCGCAAACCCAAGCACAGCTACAGGCTGGGCAGAGAATGGATTGGGAGCAGCCCCGAGGAGAAGGACTTGGGGGTGCTGGTTCATAAAAAGCTCAACGTGAGCCAGCAGTGTGTGCACTGGCAGCCCAGAAAGCCACCCGTGTCCTGGGCTGCATCTAAAACAGTGTGGCCAGCAGGTTGACGGAGGGAATTCTGTCCCTCTACCCTGCTCTCGTGAGACCCCACCTGGAGTACTGCATTCAGCTCTGGGGCCCCCAGTACAGGAAGACATGGAGCTGCTGGAGTGAGTTCAGAGGAGGGTCACAAAGTTGATCAAAGGGCTGCAGCACATTTCCTGGGAGGACCGGCTGAGGGAGTTGGGGTTGTTGAGCCTGGAGAAGAGAAGGCTCCGGGGAGACATAACTGCGACCTTCCAGTACCTAAAGGGGCCTACAGGAAAGCTGGTGAGGGGCTATTTACCAGGGAGTGTAGTGACAGGACAAGGGGGAATGGGTTTAAACTAAAAGAGGGGAGATTTAGATTAGATATTAGGAAGAAATTCTTCCCTGTGAGGGTGGTGAGGCACTGGAACGGGTTGCCCAGAGAAGTTGTGGCTGCCCCATCCCTGGAAGAGTTCAAGGCCAGCTTGGATGAGGCTTTGGGCAACTGGTCTGGTGGAGGGTGCCCCTGCCTGTGGCAGCAGTGTTGGAACTAGATGGTCTTTGAGGTCCCTTCCAACCCAAACCATTCTATGATTCTTTGATTCTATAAAACCAATGTCTGCAAACAGCATGCACCTTACAGTGCTTAGTAGAACTTCTTCTGAAAACTGACTGTCCTCTTGAAGAGAGTCTCCACTGAGGACAAAAGTGAGTGAGAAGCCATAGTCATAATATTTGATTTGTGAAAAGTATTCTTTCATCAGTGACTGGATGCTTCAGTATAAAATCAAAGATACTAGGTATACAGCACTGATGTTAGCTCCACTGCTAACATCTTCCCTATGCTATAGACATTGACATTTTCTCCCAAATTTTCTGAATTGTATTATCAAGTACTTACTTTGTTGCCTCCTTTGCAGATATGAAGAAAGTTTTATGCATGTGGAAGATAGATTCATTTTTTCCAAATTATCATCTAGTTTTATTAAAAAAACACTGCTCCTTCCTATGAGTTTTGTCTTATTAGAGGAGTTGTTATGTCCACAGAGGATTTGGTCCAAATCCCAGTGAAGTCAAAGGACACTGTTTTAAATCAAAGTAATGACTGAGATCTGGATCAAGCTTGCAGTGAGACAAATAAAATCCAGTATTTTTGCAAAAAATATTGCACTTGCTTGCTAGATTACTATCAGGAGACAAGCTGAATTTGCTTTTGTAATCTGTTCTACTATCTTAGATACTTCAATTTATCACTGTGTATTTAAACTTCCCGCAATCATACTCATTTTGGCAATAATAGTGTAAGTTATTTGCTTTCTTTTGCTATTTTTATATGCCTCTCCTGACTTTAAGCTCTTTCATAGTTTAAGATACATAGCTAAAGCTACAAAGCTTCTTTTATCCACTTACTCAATTATCCTTATATTGGAGTGCCTATTAAGAGCAATAAAATTAATACTGCAGACCTTGAGACTCCATCTTGACTATCCTAGTGTCTACATTTTCACTAGCTAAGAGCCCATTCTTCTCCCAAGTACACTTCAAAAATTACATCTTACTGTATTCAGTTTCATGCACTGAACTTGGTAGAGCTGAGTTCTTACTATAATAAGCAGGATAAGTTTGCACTATAAGTTTTTGTTCGCGTTTAAGAAACTCCAAAACTTCCTCAAACTTAATGACTATTCCATGTTCTTAAGAATAGCTGTTGTTTTAGGATAAGAAAATTGCTTAAATGGAAGAGCCAAAATGAATTTTTCTTTCATGTTTGTTGTGAAGCTTTTCTTGCCATTAAATGACTCTGCATGATGCAAGGTGAAGCTCTGGTTACTTTATTTTTCTGTTGCTATGAAGAAAAGGCATCAGTTGAGAACATATTCCTACATGTACAAAAAAGGAAGATCATGCAACGTAAGTCACCAGACATGGCATTTTAGAGATGTGGGTTCATTTCTTCTTTCCTCTGTGGACTATTTTGTGAGTTTGAGAAAGGTATCACAACCCTCTGTATTTCAACACTCCTTCCACAAAATAGTAGTAATATAATTCATAATCTAGTAGGAAGGCTAGTATCAGATAGTGTGACAATGGTACCATATAAACATATGAACCAAAGGAGTGGGGTTTTTTTGTCATATCAACATCCACAAGAAAAGTATCATGTACGGTCAAAGGCTAATCCAGTTTCTGCCAAAGTTATTGATGTTACTTTCAGCAGGAATTGGATGAGAATCTTGATAAAGATTCTCCAGCTGACTCTCTCAACAGATGCACTTTGGTAGAGACAGTTAAAAATACCAGCTTACTGCCATGCCCACATTCAGACTAGCTTGGTATGCTTGCATGACAACGTCAACACAATCACAGTAGTATGGGATTTCTCACAGCTGCAAACCCATTCAGGAAACAGGGTCTTTTTCAGGTAGTAAACTGATGCTACTTTCTCTTCTGCAGTTACATTTCTACATGGGTGGAACGCAAATTTAAACAGTAGATATTTAGATTTAGATGTCTAATTATGAAGTCAGTATGAAGGCTTCTAGGATAGCCAGAGGAGCTGAATGGTTCAATCCACCTAGCCACAAATGGCTGTCAAAACCTTAAATTTTCCAGGGTCAGTTTTGGAAATCAATTAGCCAATCAATTAGCTGTCAATCCAGAAGGGTAGAGAATTCCTACAGATCTTGCGCCGCATCTGCCCAGCCCTGTACAGTTGTTTAATACACCTCGGTACATCTTATTTAGCACTTGATGCTTATGTTCAGGACACTGAATCAAACCCTTCGTGAAGACAGTCAAAGACATTTTAAGACCTATTCAGCTCTGTCTTATACACAGAATCACAGAGTCTTAGAGGTTGGAAGGGACCTCAAAAGATCATCTAGTCCAAACCCCCTGCCAAGGCAGGACCACGTAGAGCACATCACTCAGGAACGTGTCCAGTCGGGTTTTGAATGTCTCCAGAGAAGGAGACTCCACAACCTCTCTGGGCAGCCTGTTCCAATGCTCTGTCACCCTCACAGTGAAAAAGTTTTTCCTCATGTTAACCCGGAACCTCCTATGCTCCAGCTTGAACCCATTGCCCCTTGTCCTATCACTTAATGACACCAAGAAGAGCCTGGCTCCATCTTCCCGACACTTACCCTTAACATATTTATAAACATTGATAAGGTCACCCCTCAGCCTCCTCTTCTCCAAGCTAAAGAGACCCAGCTCCCTCAGCCTTTCCTCAGAAGGGAGACGTTCCACTCCCTTGATCATCTTAGTGGCTCTGCGCTGGACTCTCTCTAGCAGTTCCCTTTCCTTCTTGAGCTGAGGGGCTTAGACCTGGACGCAATACTCCAGATGCGGCCTCACCAATGCAGAATAGAGGGGGGGAGGAGCACCTCTCTTGACCCCTTCTAACCACAGCCCTTCTAATATACCCCAGGGTGCCATTGGCCTTCCTGGCCACCAGGGCACATTGCTGGCTCATGGTCATCCCTCTGTCCACCAAGACCCCCAGGTCCCTTTCCCCTATGCTGCTCTCCAGCAGGTACAGTCCCCACCCTATACCGACACATGGGATTCTTCTTTCCCAGATGCAAGACTCTACACTTGTCTGAGGCAAACTTTTACATTTGGTCAACTGAATCTCTTTCTAGACTTACGGACAGGAATGAGAGCTTAGATTATTTTCCATGTAGATGCTTGTGTTTAGATATCTAAGTACAGGTAGGTACCTACAACTTGCACCTGAATCACACTCTTGTGTTCACTATTCTTGATTATAATATGGGTGTGAGAGTGAATAGATACATCCTGGCAGGAATTTTTGTCATGGTCATTCTTAAAACCCACCAGAAGCTGGGGCAGCAAATGGTAAGATGGTAGCTACTGCTGTCTAATCTCTGGTCAGTACAAAACATCTGAAATATTAAGATCAGGAGCCTCAGCAATACAGCAGGTGAAGCTGCTCATATAGGTTATTGTAAAGAATTCTTCCCATATTCAAATCCCATCCTACTTAGGAAAAGCTATTTCTCTGCTTCTCTAGAAACAGAACTAGTAGTGGGATTGCTGTTATGGAAGATGCAGGCAGTCTGTGAGTGATCATCAGTTACTGTTTGAGCTACCAACAGCTTCATTAAATGTTTTAAGACAGTATGGGTGAGGTAGGTAGAAATGCAGAAAGTTAGTTGGTATTAAAAAGCAGCACTGGAATGTGATTGAAAGAAAGTTTCTATTGAGAACTAAGTGCTACTTTAATCTACAGCCTTCTCAGATAAATAAATCAAGCATAAAAGAAAATGCATTTTCTTGCATGGTAAATAATAACTATAGTACTCTCAGTTATACTATGCTGTTTCTTCTCCTGTGACAATGACATACTATTGACACACCTCCTGTACTGTGTCTGCTGTTTAACATGCTTCAGACGTGCAAATTTAAATCCTGCTGACATCCTTTGAAAAGAAAATGAAATTATTTACAACAGCAGTTTCTAAATAATTCTGCCCTCATATTTCAGACCAAATATAGCTATAGTTAAAAAGAAAACACTATAAGCTACTGTCAGAAAATGTGTATCAAAGGTATAAGGAGTTCTGAAACTATGGCAAAAACGGACTTGGGATATATTTTAGCAGGAAGATCTTTGGGTTTACATTTTATACCTTTAAAGTGCTCAATCACATTGAGCAAAGGTATTTTTAGTACAGACTGACTGTCTTTCATTTCAGTTAAATTAAGAACAAATTTCTGAGGCTTCTTTGTTCTTCGATAGATGTAACAGCCCATGCAGCTCTATGGTTTTTGTCCTTGTCATGAAGGAGCCAGGACAATTATTCCTTGTAAGTTTGGAAAAGAATACAAAAGACAAATAATGTTAATTTCATCTAATAACTTCTATTTCTGAATGAAATGTTCTCTTTTATATCATAAGCAACCATTATTAAATTGAAATAGAGAAAGAGAAGGAAAAATATTTCCCAAATAAGGATTAAAAATTATTATTTTGGAAAGAGGTTACTGAGAATTGTGCATTTCTTCCCAAGTTCCTATTATATAATTTTTATGCGTGTGCTTTAGAATAGATAACCTCAAACACTAGTCAGATCTTGTGTCAGGAATGCTTGTGGCAGCAGTTATTTTTGAGAATTTACTTGGGATCTTTTACTTGAATGTGATATAGAAACATTTTGGTGTCTGGGGAAATCTGAAGTTACAATGGAACTAATTAAGAATGAAAAGATTAAAAAAAAAAAAATAAAAGGAAGAATTAAACTACTAGTTTGATTCCTGGGCCAGCTTGGAAATCAGTAAATTATCTCTCTATAAATAGATTGATAGAGCTGATCCTTCTATTTATTAGGGTAAGTACTCTGAGCAAATTATTATTACAAATACAAGAGGCAATCTTCTTCTGATGTGCACCAATCTAATTCCACAGAACTCAGTGGAACTCTTTCCGTAAGGACAGTTATGTGCTCACTAGCAAGTTATAGTCCTCGCATAGCCCAGATTTACTGATTCGTGCTGTGGCAAATCATCATCTGAGAGCAATTCAAAGAAGTTTGGCTGAGTGCAAGCAGATCCACGAGAATTCAGAACAATTTGAAAACATGAGATACTGGTTTTGGGTTTGATCAGACATTATCAATTCAATGCACACTTCCTAAGGGATTATTATGTGTAAACAGCATATTCTGCTTTTTTACTTTATGTTCAGGATTGCTGTGGATTTCAAGCAGTGTCAAGTGTGTCAGGAGACTGACACACTTTCAGAATTGTGAAGTTAGATTTGGAGTCAAAGCTCTTCAGCTCAAGTATTAAAAAAACCCTCCATTTGATGATGTGGAATGAAGGAGATTATGAGAGCTGGCAGAAAGACAGAGGCAGAATTGTCAACTGTATTATCTGTGCACAATGTTTGGCAATGAGTCCACATCCAGTGCCAGGCACTGGGGATGCTCCAGTGGGGAAGGTTACATGGAGGAGCTGAGAAGCCATCCAGAGGAAAGTATTGCAAGGGAAGAAGACTGGAGTATCGGTTTCTGATATGCGAGATAGCATTACATGTTCAAACAGTCTTCTGCTGTGCAGCAAAGTACACCTAGGCCAGTTGTCCAGGGTTCCTTTACCTGGAAGACAAAAGGATAGATCTTATGAAGAAGCTGTCTACAGGAGGATGTCCATGTAAGTTAGATAGCCAGCTCTCTTAAGCACTTGTTTCTCAGCATTGGATAAAAAGTGAACCTGGAAAGCTAGCCCAGGTTACAGAGTTTTCACTGAAGACTCCTAAATTTAGGTGTGGTGAATTTTTACTTAGCATCTGCTGAAGCTGTGCTGGTATTTCAAAGGAACTTCAAATGATGGTCAAGGCATGCTGTGGTCATAGCAAAGGAGGCAGTGGAATCGCTAAGTATGTGTCTCTGTATGCCAGGCAGTAAATACATAACAGTCCAGATTTTACTGAAATTAAATGCCTTTTCTGAAAGAATAATTACATTTAATTTTTCTGAAATGTCTCAGAAGAGAGATTCTTGTGTATGGGATACCAAATATGATTTTCAATTTTATTTTTTTCATGCCCTTTGATAGATGGGAAAAAGGTTGTTCACAAATCTTTAATAATGAAAATTTATCTAAATAATATATTTATACAAGTCTAAGAAGAAAATGCCTGCGTTGGATGAAAAGGAGATGGTTTGTAACTTAAAGTAATACCTCTCGTTAGACTAGCTAGTGGAGGCTGGGAAAAAAACAGCCAAGCTTTTGGGCACAGAAATAATTCTTCAGGTTTTTGGGAGAAAGATGAATTCCTGTAATTGTATTTATTTTAACTCGCATTTCTGTGACACACGATTTCATCTTCCATTTGCATTATATCTACGCAGTAAATCTTGGGTGTATGAAGACATAAGCACCATCAAACAAATTGACACTCTCAGTTTCCTTCATCTGCAGAGGAAGCATTATCTAAACTAAACAGGCTGTCTAGCTAAGGAAGGAGACATAACAAGTGTTTTCACAAGTCTGCCCACATTTCTGGGAAGCTACCCCAAGGAGTGAAAGCAGGAGGGAAAGGGGAGTAGGGCCTGCAGCGCTGGTTGCTACAACAGCTAGTGTCCAGCAAGATCCAGCTGTCTAAATGTGATAAACGTAGAAGTGCTACAAAGAGGTGAAGGCAAAACTGTGTTTGTGCCAATAGAGAGAAAAAAGAATTGCTTGGAGAAACTTGTGTTGAGACTGCTGGTTATAGCTTGTGTGCCGAAGAAGCATGTGCGTTCTCACATGCTATTTGTACTCATTTGAGATACAGGGTTACCGCATTTGAAAATAAGGACACAGTGTACTCTGTATGTTGTCCTTTCCACAAGACAAACATTCGTGTTCTCCTCAAAGGACTCAGTTCTAGTCTGTAATCACAGATTCTTCCATGGCATTAAACTCTTGATTAATATGTGTACTATGAGATTTCCATTAATTCTGAATTTGGAAATTCAGTCATTTTCTGGCATAATCCTTCATTCTTATCAAATTTCTTTTTTGAGAGCCTCCCAACAGCACATTACTACAATTATTTATCTATCAGCATTCTTGGGAGGAAGGTCAACAATAATGTCTCCTCCTACAAAAAAGGGAAACTGAGTCACAAATCATTGGTTAAACTTCCCTGCATTGTGCCTTTTTATTTCATGGTTGTGCAGCTATTCCCTTCCTGTTACTAAGATTCTCTTTTCCCTGATGAAGGGCAAAACTCTTGTTGTCTTTTTTCTAGAACCCCGTAATTTTTCTTGAGTGTGCAAATGGAGACCTACTTAAAGCTTGCTCTGTTTTCCAGCTAGTTTGCCCCATATGAGCTGCAGAAACAGGTACTGGAGGTGCTAACATTGTAGTCAGCCACGACAAATAAGGACAGGTTTACCTCTATCCTTTGGTTCACAGAAATGTTATGAAAACCACTGTGTTCTTGCCTCTTCCTCCTGTTTGCTCCCATTAGCACTATTCTTCCTGACACAAGCACAAGAGGTAGCACCTTTTTAGCTTTCCTTTGATAATTTTATTATTGGCCTTCTGAGAAAGAATTAATTTTTCCCTATTTTCTTAAAACTATGTAAGTACAGGAGACTCACCTCCAACCTGGACATGTGGAGCCTGACTCAGCAATAGAAAACGCATTATATAAGATAGCTTCCTAGATTTCTTGCAGAAACCTCAGTTCAGGCCAGTGCTTTTCAGCAGTTGCTACTGCAGCAAAAAGAAAAGAGCAGGCAAAGGAAAAGCAGTTTTACCTCATCGCTGTACTTTGGGAACATGCTTCCTTGCTCTTCTTACTGCTGGTTGCATCACTCTCCTCAGCGAGCATTCAGGTTCCATTTAATGTACGTACTGAGAGTTATTAAATAGCTGATGTCTTTTCTAATGAAATGACACACATTAAAGAAAGTATTTGTGAGACCATCGCACAATGATTCTAAATTCTTCTGCTATATTCTACAAACTGAATCACAAGTGATCTAAGTAAAATGACTATTTAACTTGCTTCCCTTCCTGTGCTGCAGTCCAGGCGCAAAGCTAGGGCTAAGCCCAGACCCTTTAGGATGCAGAGACATCCAACAGTCTGAGACACTGTAACAGACATTTAGGTCCTTGCCTGCACATTGGTCTCCTGTAAGAGAGAATTCTCTTTGGTGCTGAAAGTTTAATTTTCCTCACTTGATTTTTACTTCTTTTAGCAGATTGATTTTTACATCTGGAAAGACCAGACTTTCTGGCCAATTAGAACTAACACAGCAACTGTTTAACTTCTATCATCTGGAGGTTATCCTTTTAGTATTATGGCTACATCAGCTAATATATTTAATTGGAAGGTCAAATTCTTTGGCTGAACTGATTGGTTTGGATTTACTCACTGGTGATAATCTGTATGGGTATGAGAAGAGAATTGAGATTAGCCATCATCTATCAAACAGCTAGATAAATATTTCCTAGATATGGATAGTTGAGATGGAAACCTAATATTAATACAGGCGAAAGGTGCAATGTAATAACCATATAAAAATTCTAATGCCAGCATTTACCAAACAGAAAAATTAGAAACCATACAACAATACAGGAAAGTGCAAAAGGCAGGAACAAGAAATAGTTGTAGAAACCACAGCTTTTTATCTTCTTTAGCTTGTGGTCCTCGACCCCTTCTATTCCACCAGCCAAGCCTGCCTTGTTTCATGGTAGTCCTGTACTAAGTCCCACACAAAACGTACAGGAGTATTACATTCATTCTTCAGTCCTCCTCCTCCCTTCTCTGTAGCCATAAACGATTACAGAAATCAACAGAATGCTGAGTAAACAAAACAGAGTGAACCATTAATGCTGCAAATGAATGTTACAAGCATCAGAAATACTTCACTGAACAACTCATTACACTGTGTGTGTGGGTTTGAATGCAGTTCCTCTCTCTCCCATTATTTGCTACAGTCTTTTTACATCATAACTATAACCAGCTCTGTAACCTCATGGGGCAGGGAACATATCTCTCCTTGTGTTGGTAATGGTATGTTGGTACTGTGCCCTGTTTTATTCCTCCCTTTCTAACAGGAACTGAAGGTGGAAAGGTATTTCCTGTACTCAATTCTATGCCAGCACTAACTTGACTTTGAATCAGTTGTAGTTTGTTATTAGCAAATAAATATCAAAACTAAAGGCTAATCTCAAACTAGTGAGGCATCTGGATTCCACTGCCACACATGCGCACCTTGGATCTGGAAAAATGCAAATCAGATCTTCCTTAGGTTACTGGAGGACAAGGTATGCTGTTCCCTGGATAAATGAGCTCTGCCGAGCTGTGCTCCCTAGCAGCTACAGTGCTGCTGCTATCACTACACTGCAAACAAGGAGACTCTTATCTTAAGGCCAAAATGGGTTAGCCAGTCAGATCTCCCAAAAAGCAGAAACCATAGAATTGTAGAGTAATTTAGGTTATAAGGCTGGAAGACACCTCAGAAAGTCATCTTGTGCAACCCTCTGTCCAAAGCAGTTTAGACTAAGCTGCACAGGGCCTCATGAATTAAATTCCATGTCAGTGGAAATTATTTGACTTAATAAATTCCAGGAGTGGCAAATTCACTATGATTCTTATTAAACTTTTGCTGTAACCAATTGCCACTGTTGGGTTTTTTTGGTTTGTTTTTTTTTTTTTAATTTTTTTTTTTAATGGCTCACTATTAGCCTGTATTTGACTAGCTTCAGTGTCCTCTCTCCTTTTAAGTCTGATTTCACATTTTGATATTGGTTGGTAGTTGCTGTCATCACATAATCTTTTTGATAAAACCAGCCAGACTGAGCTCCACGAATCTGTCACTGTCTTATGTTTTCCATGTTCCAATTGCTTTTGTAACCCTGCTCTGAGCTTTCTCTAATTTATCAACACACAGATAACAACAACAACTGTCTAGTTCTGGCCAAGACAGCTGGATAGAATATTCCTAATGACAGTGCCAAATACAGAGTTAATGTACGTCTTCACTATCTACAGTCATGATTTGCCTTTTTATTTATCCAAGGATTATAATAGCACTTTTGGAAATGGCATCTTAATGGTAGCTCATGTGCAAGTTAGCTGTCTGCCGTGAACCTCAATTTACTTTTCCCCAGGAAAGCCATCCACATCCACAAGCAAGAGTATTTCTAGCTATAGGACTGCCTATCTAGACATATTGGTCCTGTGATCATATGAATTTGCGACTTTCTTTACAAATGATTCCATTACCCTAAACAGCCCTCTTCACTAATTACATTACTAACACAGTCTTTGTGTCATCTGCAAAACTGGTCAGCACAGATTTGATGTTTTCTTCCAGACCATCTATAAAACGTGATAATTATCTCAGAACTTGGAAGAGGGCTTTCAGGGCCTCACAAACACTACATCATTGACTTGCATTTATACCTTTAAGAATTAATCTGTTTGCTATAATTTTATTTAATATGTACAGTATTGATATTTTAATTTTTCTCCTTCCTTAATCAAAACGCCAGAAGGTATCAAATGAAATGTTTTACAAAAGTTGAACTGTTTTCTATTTGTATTTATTCGGTGACCAGATGTAAATATCAGACTTGAGGCCAGGTATGTGAGAGAAATGTCTCTCCACATACTACCAGTACTTGCAGTGTGAACTTCTATTTGAAAAACCTCTGATTGTAAGCGAGTTTTGTCTCCAGGAGTTTTTCAGTTGCTCAGGCGAAGAGCCTTTATAATGACATGTAAGATTATTTTCCAGCTATGAATTTCCAGATGGACTGCTGTCTTGCACAAATATTAAAGCTGCCCACAGCTGAACTGCACTGTGGCATGTCACTGCTTATAAAGAAGAAGAGAAGATTAATTTCTCCTTTTTTGTTTGTTTGCTTGATGTTTTCCTTAAAAGTTTATCTTAAATGAAGGAAGGGAAATATTTACAACTGCGGTGGAACAATGGCCTGGAACTAAGGAAGGGAAAGTTTAGGTTAGGCTGTAGTAAGAAGTTCTTAACTCAAATAGCCTTGGACTCTGAAAAAAAGTTGTTTGAGGCAGCATCATAGAAGATTTCCATAAACTGTGTAGGTGAGGCACTCTGGAGAAGCACCGTATAATAGAACACAATCTGGTAAAAGTTGAATACTGGGCAATCATCACATTTTTATATAACCTTTCTTTCTCTAGCACTTTATTAGTGACACAAAGGTGTATCTAAAAATGAAGAAAATTTAAGATCCCTGCATATGTAAGAAGAGGTTTCCCCCACAACACAGATCCTATTTAGAATGACAGCTCAGTGGAAAAATCCAGGTCTAGTTTTATATTGGTTATGTTTATAGCTAATCACTAGCATTTGGGTGCTGAATTGTTGAAAGTGTGACCTACACGGAACAGCCTATTGAGAGTGTCCTGAGCATAAGTTGGCTTTTTGGATTGCCAACACACCAAGGATTAAACAAAAGGAGGGAGGAAATGAAGGTGAGACATTCTGTGATTTCTTGAAAGAGACAGAGGCAGTACCAGAGAAGTTGGGGGGTTGTTTTACTAATTCTCCGCTAAACACAAAATATCTGAGTAAGGAAATATGTAATTCACCTTGGTACCCAATTCCCTGAAGCTATTCAAAGAAATAAGCAGTGTTTATTTAACAAACTAACAAACTAATCTATTTAAACCAGAATTTAAACATGCTCTGCGGCATGAAACTCAACTTTTCTAGTTCTACCATATAAAATAAGCTAGGAGCTGGATAGCACTTATTCTGAAGCAAGTCCATTTTATATAGTGAAAATGCTACAGATTTACTCTGGAAGGAAAGTGTTCTATCTGGTCTGCTTAATGATATCTGGAGTTATCAGTTTCCATATTATGAGCATTTATTTCTTCTTTGTTGCTACATTCATATTTAACAATTGTAGTTCTCTGCAAAACGTATGTCTGAGCTGAAGGAAAAAAAATTTGTAGGTCATATAACTTCTAGATATTAGTTGCTTTCCTGATTTTACAGGAGTTACAGTAATGATATTTGGCCTGCTATGTGCAGGATCCACTATCAGCAGTGCCAAAAATACTGATTCCCTGATGGCTGCACTCCCTTCTGTGACTGTGACATATGTGCAGGATTGAAGAAAGAGTAAAACTAGTCCCCCTAGTGTACTGTTGTTGTAAAATATTTAGGTCTCTAATCTGCTGAATTTTGTCTATGGTTTAATTGGTAAGTCTTCTCTATGTTTCATATGTTTTTACTATACTGAGTATAACCGTGGTGAAGGACACTTCTCTAGGTCATTTTTCTTATGATGATAGGTTTCTGGACTTGAAAAAATTCCACCTGGCAATACAACAATTCTTACAGAGTGCAAGGTAAGAACTAGTAATATTTTGTTCCTGCTTATTGAAGCTTATAAGAACTATCTTGGTATCTACCGAAGTTAATAACTTCCATATTTTAAATATAAAATTTAATTTTAAATCTGTGTATATCAATTAGTTTTCATTATATATTTCTGGGTATATTTCCATTGCTTTGGAAAACCCACTTTTTAGTTAAAAAATCATCAGATCGGATAGGTAATAATTATTGGAAAAAGTCATTAACCAAAATTTTCTTCTGGGAGATGACTCTATAATAATTTATAGTCAATATGATTCTGATATTTTTATAGTGTTGGAGATTTATTGCCTGAATTATTTTTATGAAAAATTACTATGCTGTGTTCAGTGCATCAAAGACAATTGAGTTGTTTTGTGCAACTGCATTGAACAAAATGCTGCATTGAAGGTATAATTACTTGCAAGATGCATCTCCTAAAACAGGAGATGAGAAGAGGTTCTGTAGGGAGAAATCACAGGGAAAGGTGAGCATATGCTTCTGGAGTGATTACTACACTATCAGAATACACATTTTGGGAAAATTTGCAAGGAATTTCATGCTATTGCAATGAAGAAGAACCTCCACTGATTTCCACATACAGAGTGACCAGCAATGTAAATCCTCATTTGTATTAAGAACAAGTGATGGAATTTGAGAAACAGTGATTTAAAGTAGAGAATATAATGGAGCAGGAGAGATGTGTGTCTTTCCTAGAGAGGGGATCTGCAGGGGCAACTTTGAAAGCAGGTAGTTTGCAGCCCTTTACTTGTGATCTGTAAAATGCGACTCAGTACTTTCATAGCAGCATTGCTTTATTCAAGCATATATTTAAAATATCTAAATAAACTGGCCATTTTCAGGATGTTGTCTGTGCATTTTGACCACTGGCAGGTGCAAAACTCTGTAGCATTTGATATTATGGAATACAAGATTATTTTTCTCTGGGACACACTTATAGAAAGATACAAAATTAAGAGATGGAAACATCCTAATGCAATTTACGATTGTTTTCTCAATATTAATTTGTGAAGGTTAAAGGGCAATTTATTCCTACATTTCCCAGTAATTTATTTGTAGAAATATCATGTCCTTCCTAGAAGATGAGAAGATTTGTGTTTAGATCTTACAGCAACTCTTTCTGCCTGCCTGCCTCTGTCAGCTTATAAATGAGAATTCCTGCCACCTCAGATTACTGTTAGAAGGATGTTTTGCCTTAAAACTCTTTCAAATATTCCTTTGCTATGTGTCATTTCTGCAAGCAGCATGTTTTCCTAAGCCATCTGAAACTCCTGTCTTCACACACTGAAAATGGCACATGAAGGTTTTAGCATAGCCACCTTCAGGATGGAAGCTGCATGCTAATTTTTCCCTCTAACTCACCCTAGTTAGCACACCTCAATATATAGTGTGTGTATACAGACTGTGAGCTCTGTCTTGGATGTGTTTCAGATGAACTCACATGGAATCCCAAGCAATCTTTCTGGCAGTAGATTTTCCGGTAAAGGATCAAATTCATCATATTAGGGGAGGACTTTATTTCAACAAACAAGGCTGTC
This sequence comes from Psophia crepitans, assembly GCA_013399095.1. Classification (NCBI taxonomy): domain Eukaryota; kingdom Metazoa; phylum Chordata; class Aves; order Gruiformes; family Psophiidae; genus Psophia; species Psophia crepitans. Next base: position 129,506 of record VWZZ01003693.1, on the reverse strand, counting down.
AGCCTTGCCCTCAAGACGGAGCCTTAGTTTTTCAGCCCAGCTACAGAGATTGTTTGATTTAGAAGAAATTCTGCATGCCAACTCCTTGGAGATGAATAACTGAAATTTCCTTGCTTGGTACATTACCTAACAATCTTTTGCTTCAAATGGCGCTACACTGTCTGCTCTGATACTCTGCCAGATCCATGGCTGTTATAAATCACTCTTATCAAATCCATCAATTTTTGTCATCTGAGGTTCTGACTCTGCTGACTTCTGCTCTCCTCCTATTTAAGGTTAAGAAAATACCTCTTCAAGTTGTACAGCTTAAATTTCTGTCTTTTGAAAACAAAGCTGATAAACTTCCCCTCTTAAAGCAACAAGCCAATGGCTGGGAAAGAAAGAACAACATACGTTTTGAAGCATTATTAGATGCAACCTAGGACACCTGATTTACAGGTTTTCCTCTTAACCAGGTTTCATGAGTATGTGGATAGCAACTCATTTATGCTTCTTAGAGACAGGCAGGGCAAAACTAAACAAACATTCAAACTGAGCATGGTATAGATCATATCGGGAGAGAGTGAGTATTCTCTCTTAGAGAATTCTCCTCAGCCACTGTTTGTGGGTAAACTGAAATGAATGCATTGCAGAAATTTAATACAAAGAGTAACTGTGTGAAAAAAGAGAAGCATGTGTGACAGATTGCACATAACCCTGTAAAAAAGACAAAGATTGAATTTGGTTCTAATCACCTCCCTGTGAACCTGCTGAACCCACTAGGGTTGCCTGGGGATAAGTGAAATACAACCTGATCCATTTGGTTTGCTACAGGCCCTGGCAGGCTAAATATAATTTCAACCGAATCAGAACAGTCGCAATTTATCCTTATCGGGCACAGATGCAAGAGATGACTCAAGGAGAAATGATCCAGTAACATGTTTTGGAGCAAGAGGATATCTTTGGCTGATTGAATCCCAAAACAAAAAGGAATTTAATTTGCTCACCATTTTGCAGCAGCTGAGGGCAGTTCTGTGTGAAACCGGTAGCTGTAAAAGGGCCATTCTGCTACATTATGCATTTCCTTTCTTTGCTATGGCAATCACTGATACGGCTCTTAAAATGTAAATTTGAGTTCCAGTTTCTTGAGATCCTTTTACTCTTCAGGGAAAGCCAAAGAGCAGCCTTAACTGTTATTCATTGGTCGTGGAGTTCCTTTGTCTGGGAAACACATTCTTCTCTGACAGAGCAACTGGTACTAAGCAAGGAGACGCTAATACCTTGCACACCCTGGGTCACTGCTCTTTGTGGTCCATGAAAGGCTAAGAGCAAGAAGCCTAAAGGGATCTCCCAGGTCCCACACTTCAGCTTCTAGTTAGCAAATGCACTTTCAAGTACTGATGAAGATGAAAGCACGTTAGAAATTATGCAATCTGGATCAATGCTGTCTTTAGACCAAAATGGTTCCTGTGGATATACCAAGATACTAAGCTACTTCTAGCTCATCTGCTCCATGCTGCATTTACCTGGCTGGCAAATAAGTGAAGGGAAAAAAGCTTGTCACTGCTTGTCAGAAAGTGGGAGCACTGCTGCTGCATCCATGAAGGTCAGAGGGTAGCAACAAGGCATTGTATGATCATATGTATTTGAAATACATCTTGCTGAACTTTAAGAACAGAATTGGTTGCCTGACAGTAATTCAATGCACAGGTTGATCTGTTGTTTCAAGTGATGGAAAGTGCCATTCAGCTGGGGTTCAGGAATAATTATTTCTATTTTCTAGGGAGACATAATAATTGCCTCAGTTCTAAGTTTGGAAGTAATTACTAATTCTTTGGAAGAAATGTATGAAATGCATTGTATTTGATTTTCAACTCAATCCAGTGGAAATAATCAATTCCAAAATATCAGTGTTGGATCTCTTTCCACATTTTTTGTTCATAAGATACAGTAACTTCAACATAGAGATTTCTTGAAAGATGGGATAGTTTTGTTTGAAAATCAATGGAAAGATTCAAGTTACATCAGAACATTTTATGAGGAGTGTAAAATTATGCTTATGGCATTTTTTTCAGATTTTTTTTCCCACTTGGTTATTTTTCAGACCTTTTTCTGATTAGCAGATATTTGACCAGGTATCAAAGTAGAAAGGTAGAATGTGGTATCATGCCCACTTCTGTCACCACAGACTGTAATGTAAAACTGCATACTGATTCCTGCAGAGCTTAGAGAGGGCAACTGGAATACTTTTTGAAGATGGAAATCAAGTTGTTTGGTGCTTTCTATTTGCTTTTAAATCTGGGAAAAGAAAAAGCAATTTCTTCTCCAGGTTTCCTGTGACATCCATTTAGGTTTGGGTTCATTCCTCTGACTTTCAGGTTATCCATAGGACGCCTAAGTTACCATCTCATTTGCTCTAGATTCTGTCTGTATTTACCGGATAGCTAGATGACTGTCAAGGATGATTTTGGTTTAAAGGTGGCTAACTGATTTATGGTGCCTTTCTCTCCATTGATCTTAAAACAGACTGAGGAAAAAGGTGTTTTTAGTAGGCAACTCAAATACGCACTTAAGCAGAATGAGTCCCGTCCTACATGGTTGTGTTATACCACTGAAACTATTCCCCTCACACTTCTTCTCCACATACAGCTCCTGATGGAAACTGAAATTACTAAAGATACTTGTTTTAGGATTTCCAGACTTAAATTTCACTGTGTATTTTAGTGTAGCTTTTGGTTTCTTCAGTGCTCCTTCAGGCAGTGACATTTAAACTGGAAGTTCATATTTTCAACAGGATGCTCAAAGTTTGTACACACCTATTTATAAACAAAATCTAGATATGTAAATCATGGTTCCACATACAACTATGCATATTGAAACTTAGATCTGTCCAAGGTACATATGAAATTTGCCTTCCCCTTAGAAGCCATATTACTTGTGCCTACAAATGCCTATTTTGCAAAAGCTGTAAAAGCAATTTTGAAGTCAATTATGCCCACTTAGAGCCTTAGAAGCAAGTTTTCCCTAATGTATGCCCAATTGATGTAACAGGTTTCAATAATTCTTCCTGTTTGGTCACAGAAAATAAAGCATGTGTTAATGGATGGAACATAAAAAGTAAATCATGGTTCTTCCATTCTGCTCCCTAGTGTCTCACAAAATTTCTGTGTCATCTGAGGCAAATAATTTCAAAAGGTATTATATTCCTAAAGGTGAAATCTATAAATTACAGTTTTACAATTCAATTTTCTTAAAAAGGGGGCATACATGTCAGGGCATATTAGTCGGTAGAGTTCTTGCACTTTACTGTGTTGCTTCTAAGAAACCACCTTATAACCTCTGCCTTGAGAGCTTTTTCTTAGGTCCCCACCTGTTCTCTCCCCACATATTCCCACAACTCTAGCTTAATATTTCAATTGATTTTAAGTTAAAATTTGCAGTTTTTCTCTTCTTATGCTATGGCCTTTTGCACTAACCACTAACTGTACAGTGTTCTGCAGATCTAATCTGCAGCTTTTGGTGAAACTGAACATGAGTATATGCTGACCAAGCAGCTCTCTAAATGAAAAGGAAATGTTAATTAGCTGAAATATGATATCAAGCAAAGACCTGTTTTTCCCTAGAATCTTTACAACCCTTAAGGGGAATGAGGCATGCCTGGTTTATTCATACATCTCCATCAGCCTTCCCTATTTAAGGGAAGTGAGCACCCTGCACATTAAGCTTGGTCTTGAGCCCCTGGCTTTTGGCCTAGTGACTGAATTTACTCTTCCCAGCTGTGACTACAGTCAGGCACGTGTCTCAGGTGACATATGGTAGCTGACAGTATCTGGAGTTTAACCAAACAGTTCACTTGCCTTCTTTCCCCACTATGCCCTCTCCCCTCCTAGGAGGAAGCCTATGGTATCAGATGAAAGATAGGAACAGTTAAGCGGTGCATGTGCTCAGGTGAATCATAGAATATCCTGAGTTGGAAGGGACCCATAAGGATCAACAGTCTAACTCCTGGCACCACACAGGACCAGCCCAATCAGAGCAGATGACTGAGAGTGTTGTCCAGAAGCTGCTTGAACTCAGCCAAGCTTGGTGCAGTGACCACTTTCCTGGGGAGCCTGTTCCAGGGCCCCACCACCCTCTTGGTGAAGAACCTTTTCCTGATCTCCAACCTAACCTTTCCCTGTCGCAATTTCATGCTGTTCTCTCAGGTTCTATCGCTGGGCACCAGAGGGAGGAGATCAGCGCCTGCCCCTTCGCTCCCCCTCATGAGGAAGCTGTAGGCCACCATGAGGTCTCCCCTCAGTCTCCTCTTCTCCAGGCTGAGCAAGCCAAGGGACTTCAGCCTCTCCTCATACATCTTCCTCTCTAGATCCTTCACCATCTTTGTTGCCCTCCTTTGGACACTCTCCAATAGCTTTGTGTCCTTTTTGTACTGTGGCGCCAAAATTGCACACAGTACTTGAGGCGAGGCCACCCCAGCGCAGTGTAGAGTGGCACAATCACGTCCTTAGCGCAGCTATCAATGCTGTGCTTGATGCAGCCCAGGATACAAGCTCCTTACCTACCTTTTGGTTTGCACAGAAGAATTTTGAAGGGCAGCCTGATCCATACCTGATCATTTGACTTTCTGCATCTTCCATATTTTAGCTTGGAAGGAAGGCAGTCTTTCTCCTTGGCTTAAGAGATGGAGAATAAACTCTTTCCACCATTCATTCTTCCTCTGCATGAATATTCAAAACCTTTCACTTTTTAGGAGTCCTTTAATCTGAATTTACAGGTCTTGACTTTTCTTAGCTGAAAGTAGGGAGACATCTGGACACAAAATCATAACAACTTAGTAGTTTTAGTATCATGCTCACTCTTAAGTGTTAGCTGATATCTGGCTTTCAGAAGCCTTTCTCTTCCTTGTCTAGATTAGCCCCACACACCTGAGTAACTGACACATTCCACAATGTCAGGGAAGTATACAGCAACTCGATATTCATCATAGCTTCAGATTCCTGTTTATTATTAGTCTACACTAGGCCCTTAACAAATAAAAAGCAAAACATCCTGTCTCAAAGAGTTTTGCAACATAAAAACATCAGGAAGAGCCCAAGAGCAGATGGCAGATGATGCAGAGTACAAAGAAGAAAATCAGAATGGTAGTAGCTTCTCCTGCCATTAGATCTCACAGAAGCTCTTGTGAAACTGTTTGCATGGACACAGATTGGGGCACTACAGGGACACCAGAAAAGAGAAGCAGAGTAAAAAGGTAAGAGTTGAAGTAGATAGTCCTGTGCACTGAGAACTGCACCAAGCTCAGGTGGGTAAATCACACTCCCAGTGATCACACAGCAGGACTGTTCCATGCATTTTTCAGCTGGGTTTTTCTTCTAGCTGTATGACGCACTTTGAAATCAGCTGGAAGCTAAAGCACCTGCCATCAATTGGAACATTATTTTCTCATTGGGAGTATACCAAACAGAAGATTTCTTTGTTACAGAGAGGCTCTGTTGAGAAGAAAAAACAAATCAGAGTCAAGGGATGCAGTCCAATCCAAAGGTTCCCATCCTTTTGCTCACCATCTGTGTAGTCAAAGATAGCAAAGTCTTCCTTGCCATTGAATAATGCAAACTTGGGGACTTCCTTGACGTCATTGTAAAGGGTGGGTGGTCTATGCAAGAGAGTTGGTAGCATGCCAGTTATCAAACATATTAGAAGATCTTCAACAGTAAAGGATAAAAGGTAGTTCACATAGAAACCAAGCAAGTTCTTTAAACAAACATGTATTGCGCTTACCTGTTAAAATTTCTTTCTACAGAGATTTATTACTGTTCTAATAAATGGACTCCCATGTGCCAAGCTCGCAGTCCATAGAGATGTGTAGAAAATGTTTTTAAAAACAAACAAACATCCAGAGAATAAGAGCTAGAATTTCATATAGAAAGATATAAAAAGATCAGTTTCTGTTTCTGCATTTCTTTAAGCTATCCAAGCTGCTAAGGCAACAATGATGAAAATGCTAGAAGAACTGCAACTGTCTTCATGTTCCAATTTCAGACACAAATTCTATGAGAAAGATTGATATTTTCTAAGTAGTTTCCTGCTCCTTTTCATAAACAATTCAAGCATTTGTGAGTTCAATATCTGAGAGGATCCTAAAACCTGAAGTGACCTAGGACAACGAGTGTAGAAAAGTGAGGGTTTTTTTTTAATAAAGTAGTTAGCACCAGGATAAGATTGAATTAAAGAACAAATACTAACTGAGCCATCTCTGTTCGGGGGTTATTGTGGCTTCATCTGTCATCTGATTCAGCATTTGTAGAACTCAGGGAAAAGTTTTTTCACGGCATAGGAGTTAAAAGAGATTCTTCCACTGGGTTCATCTGCTGACAGTGTCTTTGGTGCCACACAGTCCTAAATCAATCCTCCTTTATACTAACAGTTTCTGGAAATATATTTATCCTTTCTCTTCTCTCAACTAGTTTTAGATTTCACTGATGGAAATGGGTAGATTAGCAAAGGTAGACACAGAATCAAAGAAGAAATGGGAGAAAGAAAAAAGAGAATGATTTCCCTGTGGTCTAGTCCTTTCCTTCACAAAAGACACCTACTGATTAATGAAAAATTGCTTGCAGGGATCTGTAATCTTAGGTGTTAACTTGACCAAGGACTGACATTAGATCTATAACCTTTCCCCATGGAGAAAGGCCAAGAACGCAGGCCAGGGTACTCTTGCAGGTGAAAGCTGGCAGTTCTGTCCTCCCTAGCCTGATAATGTGTTCAGAAGCACCATAAGGTAGCAGTTGTGCTTTGAAGAACTTGGTAAAATAGCTCAGAGTTTTTATTGATGAGACTAAATAATTTGATAATAAATGAGAATCAAAATTCATTTCAGCACAAAAAATGCAGATGGCTATTTATAGTGTTTACACACACACACACACACACACACACACACACACACACACACACATATATATAGGCATATCCTGAAAGTAACAAATGAGGCAGAATGGCCATAGATAAGGTTACCATGTAGGGATTAGGAATAGCTCAAGTACATACCAAAGATGGTTTCTGAAAACATAGTGCAAGTTACTTTGAGCAGGTGGTATCAGTACTAATAACCTGTACACATAGGTATGAGCTTGCCAGATTGTGGACAGTGATACCCTAATCATCCTGTTTCACTGCTCACCTCAAACTGATCAGAATGTGAATGTCATGGCAATTATAGGGCGCTCTCATAGCTCTCACAGTGTATGTCAGAGTCAGCCATCTGCAAAGCAGCCCTCAGATCAGAGCAGATCAAAACAGCCTTAAGCCATCCATGAGCACATTTCTGCAATTTGTGACTGCACACAATCTGGGCCTCAGTATCCTCAAGGCCAAAATTTAAGATGTATTAATCCTCTTCACCCTCCCTGATCTTCAAATGATTTGTGTGTTTAAGGGTCAGGTCTTGACCAGTTAACATTACCCTCGCATACATTTGAGTTTTCTGAAATTATAGCATCTGTAGCTGAAATCATGCAATGAAAAAAATCAGGCACAAGTGGATTTCAGAAGGAGGAAGAAAAGAAGATGGATAAAGAAACTGAAAGGAGTCAAATAATATTCCTTAAATAGTAATGAATCACTAACTCAGCTACAGGCATTTTTACAGGAATGTGACATAATACAATCCAAGTATCATTTAAAATAGTTTATGGTATAGAGAAATACGTTTAAAAAACAGCTTAGAAACATACAATTCAAAGATGTAGAATGATATATAAACCCCTTGGCATTTTTTTATTCGTCCCAACCTTACAGCCTCCTGTTTCACAATTAAAATCCTACACTCTGTCTCTCAGTGAAAATGAGTGCAACTGAAAAGTCATAATTCACCATGCCATAGAATTTATCCTGTCCTCCTTGCTGTTTTTGCTAGCCTCAGTGGAAGACAAAATAGAGAAAAGGGCTTTTATGCCCTATCAGAACACAAACTGACTTTCCAGGAATTGCTGTCAGACATAAATATCTCCCAATCTCACCACTGTATTGATCATAACAACAAAAATATAAATAGCAATGAAATAATATTTTATACCTCTGTGGCGCCATTTAGTTGTTGAGACCAAATGTTTTTGGTTAGATGATATTTGCACTACCAGTAGTTTAAAAGAATAAAAGCCGTGGTTTTTATACTGGCAATGCAAAGGGACCATATGTTGGGTGTAAACAGTCACGTATTCACACTTTTAGGCAGCTGAAGTAGCAGAACACCTAATTTCACCAGAAGTTATCAGATGCTAGAGTGACTCACTCTGGATAGAAGAGCTGACGATCCTAAAAAAGCTAATAATCAAGGGAAGATACATTTTACAGTGGATTCTGCAGGACAAAAACCCTCAAAACGTCAAGCAGTGTTTAGAAAGTCAAAGCTGCATGTAGTGTGGAAGGTATGAAATTATGCATACATGTGGTAAAACAGATGGGAAAAAGCTTATGGTATAGACAATCAAAACAGAAAGAAGATGAGAGAAGGAAAGCTGCATTATCTCCACTCCACAGATGGAGGATTAGGGGGATTAAGGATCTTGCCCAACAAGCTAAACCCTAGATTCAGGCCTCTGTTTTAACCACGCAGTAGTCTTGGATGAACAACACTGATATTGTTAAGTTCTGTTCCCTTGTCTCTACTGTATGTTCTAGAAGAGGAGGCAAAGTTGTCATGATGTACCACCTAATTTGTCTGGACAAATTAGAGAACTAGGCAATCACCAAGCACATGAAGTTTAACAATAGCAGGTCCCAGATTCTGTACCTGGGAAGGGGCAACCCTGGCCGTACATACAGACTGGGCGGTGAGACGCTGGAAAGGAGGCATGCTGAGAGGGACTTGGGGGTCTTGGTCGACAGCAAGTTGAACATGAGCCAACAGTGTGCCCAGGCTGCCAGGAAGGCCAACCGTGTCCTGGGGCGCATCAAGCACGGCATTGCCAGCTGCTCTAAGGATGTGATTGTCCCACTCTACACTGTGCTGTGCTCGAGTATTGTGTGCAGTTTTGGGCACCACAGTACAAAAAGGACACGAAGCTATTGGAGAGTGTCCAAAGGAGAGCAACGAAGATGGTGAAGGATCTAGAGAGGAAAATGTATGAGGAGAGGCTGAAGTCCCTTAGCTTGTTCAGTCTGGAGGCGACTGAGGGCAGACTTCATGGTGGCCTACAGCTTCCTCATGAGGGGGAGCGAAGGGGCAGGCGCTGATCTCCTCCCTCAGGTGCCCAGCGATAGAACCTGAGGGAACGGCATGAAGCTGTGACAGGGGAGAGTTAGGCTGGAGATCAGGAAAAGGTTCTTCACCAAGAGGGTGGTGGGGCCCTGGAACAGGCTCCCCAGGGAAGTGGTCACTGCACCGAGCTTGGCTGAGTTCAAGAAGAATCTGGACAACACTCTCAGTCATCTGCTCTGATTGGGCTGGTCCTGTGTGGTGCCAGGAGTTGGACTCAGTGATCCTTATGGGTCCCTTCCAACTCAGGATATTCTATGATTCTATACCAAGAAACTGAAAAATTGTTGTGTTTTTTCCCCATGCAAATTGGTAGGTCTGCAGGCTTGCATCTTTCAAGCTGAAAAACTGAAGAATAGAAGTTGAAAACTTGACTTGATCACACAGCAGACCAGGGCAAACTGGAGCATCCTGATTACTAATGTCCTACGCTAATTATGAGCCTTTAGGACTGTATGCTTGGCTGCTACATCAGGGCTGCTGCTCAGTTAGTATAGTGAAAAGTCCACGTAGCTCAGATGGTTATAGAATGCAGTTCATCATCTGATAAAAGAATATACAATATTAAAATAAGGCAAATGTTAAAACAAACATATGCATAAAAAATGTGCCTGGTATGAAAAAAAGAGCAAATTTTGTATACACAAAATACCAGGTAAAATGTTCCATTTCATATGGTAAATTTGTAAATGCTTCCTGAAAATTTTGGAGAACTTAATCTGTTAAAAATATCAGTTTTGCACATGGAACAGAACACGGTTTTGAACAGCATTATTCCTTGAAGTTTCAAGACCTTCTAGTAATGCCCTCACTGTTTTCTGCCTATATGCTTTACTGTCTCCTTCACATTCCAGAGTAAGTTACCATGCACTGAGCTAAACCTTATAAAGATAATGACTGCAACAGACAGGTTTCCTTCAGCGTACTTCTAAAGAAAAACAATGCTTTTCTGTTGAATATGAATACTACAACAGTAAAAGAAACCAACAGACAACAGAAATAAAATAAACACAAATAGCAACTCAATAGAATTCACTACAAACTGGCTCAAAAAATTCCCTCGAGAATGCAACACCACGTGTAAGAAACTATACAATCAAGTTTGCAAACTTAGAGCTGGCTAGAATGGGGCTCAATACAGTAAATAAAGTGTTGTCTCCTCTCTCATTCAGAAAAACACTCTTTGTAAATAAAAACACTTGAATCTATCATCCAGTTTTCCTTGTAGCTAGAAGAGCTTACAGAACTCCAAAAATCAGCTAACTGTTTGGGACAGAAACCAGAAAACAAAGGAGAAAGATAAAACTCCTCTATGGCAAATGGGCTGAGGGAGCAGGGGAGGAGAGTATGTCCACAGATTTAATGTTAACTGTAATGAGGAAATGCGGAGCAGGTATTTTTTCACCTGACCAGCAGCTCCTCTTCAAAAGCCTGCTAGCTGGCAATGATGGTGTCATACAGACTTGCCCACGCAGCCTAGGCTAGGTAAAATGGTAAAGGACCCATTTAAACACCAGTCATTCCTCTAGATAAGTCATAGCAAAATGGAAATAAGTGCATTTAGATATCCTAGAGTCTGCGTTTTTTAAAAACCATTTTGCACAGCATAGCTAACTTTAACAGATTTCTCAATGTTAAATACAATTACATATACTTGTATTAATTTTTATAGATAGTATAGGCTTTGATAATTTTATCAAAATATTATGTATCAAAAATGATGTTATTTTAGGGAGCATTCAAGATGAAAGGAAAATGCAAATTCACAGCAAAATCATACAGAGTGAATCTAATTTTAATTTGTTCACTCTGATAGGTCTAAAGCTTCTTGTTATGTCTCAGGTCAGACTGTTTTGTACTTGGAAATTGACAGGGTTTTTTCAAATGGAATAATATTTGTCACACATAATTAAATATTAGAAGTTCTTTAATCTGTTGCCTTAGGTTTTTGGTAAGAGCTTAAGATGAGCTCCTGAACAATTCGTGATTTCTTGGTAATACATGACCCATGATTACTTTATCTATTTCTGTCACAGAAAAATGAAGGGAAAGGAGAGAAAACATAAATCAGACTGATTTCTTTTTAAGATGAAGTAACCAGTTACTTTTTCTATTATTATTTTCTTGTGCCTTTTTTAGAAAGGAAGATTGCCAAATCATGGAATGAATGCCCCTGACTTCAGCAAAGTTAATCCCACATATACCGTGGTAGGGCTGATTCCATAAATCACATATTCATGAAAGAATGGGAATGCATTTCCAAAAACAGTGATTTCCAGCCCTTGGAAGTCAGACAGGCAGACAGAGCCTGAATGTCATTATCCTTTCCCTGACAAATGACTAGATCTACTGAATATGAACAGGTCCATTGTATAACATGCATGCACAAGACCCAACACAGCTTATCGTGAGTGTGCTACAGAACACATCACACAGGTAAACTTCCTGAGGGGCCAACAAGAAATAAGGCTATTACAAACAGAGCATGAGGTGTAGGCCAGAAGAGTTGCTCTAATGGGTTGTATTCAGTGTATGGGGTATAGCCTCAGCATCTGTTCACAGATATGCACTGTTTTAGGGAATCATCACTTCTGGGGACAGGACAGTTTATGAAGTTCCTAAACTGAAAATATCTGGCACACTTGTAGAAATGTTTACCATGCTTCTACTGTTCTCCAGGCATCCATCCATGATGACAGTCAGCTTGGAAAGACCTTGGGCAAGATGCTGTTCTGTGTTTTTGGACATCTAATGGTGCAAGACCACTATGAGTTATGTTACAATAAATCAGCTGTAACCAAATATTAACCTGTTCAGATATCTTTGAACACAAATTCATTTTTCCAGCCTTATGTCATTTGGGTTATTCTGTAAACTTAAATAAAGTACCACAATGTGATAAGAATAAACTTTGATTTGAATGCATGCAAAGTCCTGGTCTCAACCAATCACCGGTGAGGCAAACCCAGCATCTTAAAAGGAAAAGGTCCTAGCCATTTCTCTGTGAGTTCTTTTAGACAAAGGCTGGACTGAAACTTCAGTTCCACTGAAGTAAGTAGGAGTTTTGCAATTCATTCTACGGAACTGGCTTCTGCCCTGGTTCTTTATCTTAACCTTTAAGTCAGTCTTGTAACAAAGCTCAAAATGACCTGGGGAATGTAACTGAAAAGACATGTTTAAACAGACAATAGTCCACTAAATGCTCATCATTTTTGCAATATATGTTGAGTAGGTGCCATGAGAAATCATGGAGAACATCTACACTTTTTAAAATATGCTGGTAGGTGTGCTTAGATAAGCAGTCTGAGCTTAAGCTTGGAGAGCATTCCCTCACAAATACAACACCAACTGGCTGATATTTCATGGCAGTTGTGTACCATACAGCAATATTTTCAGAGGGGACATGATGTCCACTTTTGAAAGAAGTTAGATTTCCCATTTAGATACTTAAACAGACAGGGTGTTCAATCTGATATGCAGCCACAGAAAAAATACTCATAGACATTATATCAGAAGCCTAAAACAACTGGATATTTAACACAAAGTTCCTTGGTAGAAGATGCTCTGAAATCCCAGTTAAGCTCTATTTAAAGGATTAGCTCTTTTCAACATGGCTGAAACCCTGTGCATACTATGCAGAAAACTTAACTGAGATACAGGTAAAAGCTATGAACTCCTGAAACAATTAATAGTTGTTTATGTCCTGCTGTGGGCTGAATGGCAGAGCCGTCACTCAGGTTTCCCAAGCCAACTGATAACACAACCTTCCCATGCCAGTTCTGAGGCTGAAGATACGTCAGCATGGAATCACTGAGGTCATTTCTCTCCTTTGTTGTTCTCCTTTTTGGCCATCTCCTAAATTCAAAATTGTTTTAGAGCTAACAGGATTTACAATCGTGTAAATAAAGGACATTATATTAGCTTGCATATCAGATATGCTTGTTTATTCTGTCCAAGGAAGAGCTAGTAATAGCATTTTCATGACATCAGAGGCGAAGCAAAGGAAACCATTCCAACTAATTAATCTCAGTATTGTTTATAAAAAAATATAGGCAACTGATCTGTGTAATTGTTCTAAGGAGTCACAGTTTGCACAGTATGTTTAAACAACATATGACTATTAAGGGCAACTTTGAGGATGGATTTTTAATTTATCAGTGTGAGGTACTTTCCAAAGTTTATTGGAAATGTGAGGCCCATCTTGGTGAAGATACAGAAAATTTTGGGGCTCATCTGTACTTAAAGTCAAGTTGAGTTTGTGGGAGCAATGACAAATCTAGTCCAACACTCAGTAATTTATGAACTGCATGAGAAAGAGCTAATGGCAGGCATTAAGATTAAGATTAAGATGATTAAGATACTAGATCTCCACTGATATTCTAAAACTTTTTGCAAAAGACAGTAGAACATGATACATTGTTTTGGTTTTCTTCTACCTGATTCTTACCTGAATATTTGCAATTTCTAATCAGTGATTTGTTGAAACTACAATACATTGAAAGCATACAAACACTGAAAGCATAACTCTATGGCTAAAAGTGGAATTAAATGTGGGAATTAAATGAAATAAAATTGCTTCATGTGAAGAACACTAGGCATCTGTCCAAAATGTACCTTTTTTTTTTTTGTAAGTGAAGATTGACTATGGGGGTTTGGGAGCAGGTCATTTAAGTTAAAATTAATTTAACCAGCCTTCTAAGAAATTTTATTTCTAAGCTTCATTTACTTTAGTTAACAAATATTTTAAATAATCCTTCATACTTTACATTAAACCTCACTGAGAACTTTAGGGGAACATAGGCAACAAACAGAGCAAATTAGTACAGCTCATACTATTACCATCAAAATATTTTTCACCACCTGTATTTCATCGATCAGCCCATCTTTTCTCTAGCTTGCCTTCTGACAGTGTATAGGAATTGGTGATTTTTACTTGTGCATTGGGTAGGTAGTATGTAGGTCAAATCATGTTTAACTGGCAGTTGTGTTCATGATGCTTCTAAACACAAGACTTCAACTCTGTTTAGGCTAGGGAATCTTCAGGGCTATGGTATGGAAAGGACGCTGTTAGCTCTCCATGGCCATGCATGCTACCTGTTTTCCAGGCATAGTGCTAGACTGCTGTAATGCTGCTTTCCCGTTTAATGAAAATTAGATGTGCCTTTCACCTTCTGTATCCTATGAACTTCTCCCACCTCCTTGGTCCATTGCCGCCCCCTGATCCTAAGCCTAAGCTCCCTCCAGGTGATGTTTTTCTCCTCAGTGACTGCAGGTCAGGAGCTGAACTGAACTGTCATTTGGGCCTCCAGCCTTTCATCAAGGCCAGTCAGCGGGTATGCTGCCATGATTTGTAGCTTCCTCTGCCTCCATTCAGAGGTCTTCAAATTACTTTCCATCTCTCTTTACCTGGCTTCCCTGCAGCAGCTCACCCAATGTCCTCACCTGGCCAAATTCCTTCACTGAAGTACTTCTTGCTGTCCTGTGAGAAGAAAGGTAAAATGTTTAAGACAGCTGATCTTTTTCACCAGAAACTGGAACAGGCTTCTTTCTTCTTCTTCTTTTTTTTTTTAATTCCAAAGACATATTTGATTTTTTTTTCATGATGTTTGAAGCACTCCAAAAATAATTCAGAAAAACACACTTTGTAACTCAGTGGCCACTAGCATTTGAAATGGCACTCCTCATGACTGCTGACCTCAGCAGCCCAGAAGCATCACCTAGGCCTGCAACAAACACAAGAACAGATTAAAAATCACTGTTAATATGTTGACTTAATCTATTTTTAGGGCTTTTCATTTTTCTGCCGGTAGTTGAGCTTATGGTGGATGATACCTCCAAAGTATACACTGACTTCTAAGGTTAAAATCTAATCTTGAACACCTACACAGCACCAGAAGGGATTGCCTTCCTCCATGCTGCACAAAGGGAGAAGGGCTGCAAGCTCAGCACAGGTGTCCCATCCTCACCTCTAACTGCTTGCAGCCCTCGCCCTTTGGCTGCCTCCTTCTCCTCTATTTTCCTCTGCTTCACTTCTGCTTGCTCTTTCCACACTCTGTGAGGGGAAATGGTGGCCATTTTGTTGGCTTCCAAATCTTTGGCAGTAAAGGGAGGTGGCAGCCATTTTGTCATGGGTTGGAAGCTTTCCCTTAGGTGTCCACAAAATTTTTTTTTAAAAAAACCTAGATGCACAGAGCAATAGTAAATCATGCTAACACTAGTTGTGTTGTGACTTTTCAGAGAATTTCTTTCATCTGCCAGCTGAGCTAGGTAAGAGACCTGCTGACAGTGACCCATGGCCAGCACACAGCTGCTGGACCTGTCATCCAGCCAGTCTGTCCTTGCAAAACCTGCTGAGGGTAAGGAGCCGGGATGACAGTGGAATTCCTGTGTTTATATGGGAGCACTTTAATCGAAATAAAGTTTTGCTGTCATACCTTCCTGTTTTCAGAAGTTATCCAGCCGTTAGCTTCCTAATCAAAAGAGATGTGGCAGCATGCCACAGAAACCGGGCCTCCCTTCCAGCATGTAGCCCACAGTATTTCCAAATCTCGGATTGTGCCTCGAAACACGTGCCTTGGGTGAAAAGTTGACTTTTATGCTATATGCATCAGAACATACATTCATTTAAAAGAGCTTTACACAGAAACAGCATGCACCAAGACTGACAGACCACTTTGGAGAAAATCCCAACGCAGAGAGAAGTCAGCCAAAAAACCCTCATGGGTCCAGGGTTTCATCTGCGTGTTCATAGATACGTGTCCATGAGGAAAATATCTCCCAAAATTATGTGGTGGGATATTAATTTATTTAATGTCTGAATTTGCTTTACAGCATATCATAAATTCAGAGGCCTCATACATTTAGTGTTATGAATCTCTGTTTTACTGTATGCTGTAGAAAGGAGATAAAGAGGTCCTCTGTGTCCTTTGATTGGTGACAGGAGTGATCCTTGTCCTTTCACGCTTCACCTAAGGGTAATAGGAAGCAAAACACCACGCATACTGGAAATCTGACTGCCTGACATTACTTCCAGGGGATTAAAAATGAATTTTTGTTCCTATAGATTTTAGTCTGGGATAATTAATAAATAATGATTAATACAAGGACTAAGGGCTCTTGTCAGCAATCTAAAGACATATTTAATGAATTTCAAAGATCTGAGTATAGTATTTCTGGCTCAGAGCTGACTGAAGGCTTCTGAGCAGCAGAGGCTATACTGCTTTTCTCAGCATTGTGGATGACCACTCAGTGGTCCTTTTGTTTTAATGCTTATGTGAATCTGAGTCAGATCATCACAACCCGACTCTCCTGTGTTATCCAGGATGTCAGAGTTGAGGCTCACAGCAGTCCTTTTTGGCTTTAACATATATGAAACTACAATTCAACCCAATATTTGTTATAACTAAACGCCATGTGGGTGTGTATTTCGCTTAAGCTCGGGGAACATTTCTAGATAGTACAGAGGTTTGACGTGCATGTGAGCTTCATCCCCATACATATGAAACTGCAGTTCAGCTGAGGTCATAGGCACAGTGCAGAGACTGACAAACACTTTAATCCCTCCTGCCTTGTAGTCCACATGAGTCCTGGATTCCCGTGGCAAATATCCCAAAGGTCAGCTCAGCATGATTGCTTCTAAGCAAATTTCAGGCTGTAGATTTCCACCTATGTCAGCTACCTGCATATCTCATTTCAAAAGCCTTTTGTGAAATGATCTGTTTTGTACAGATGCACACTGAAACTGAAAGAAATGTTCATATGAAAATTTGTACCAAACCACCAATATTTACATAACCTAAAGCCAAACATGATCCCGTTCTTAAAAATCAGCATATTGGCCTTGAGATTCAGCTCGTATTGGCATAAAAAAGTTTTCCTCATAGCTATTGATGGACAGTGTGCGCTTTTCCCCTTTCTTTCCTCGTGCACGTCTGGACACTTACATCTGCCAGCCTGCAGAGCTTTGTTTTAACAAAAGGTTAACTAGGTTTCTTTGAGTATTGTCGTTCTTTCACTTTGTGGTAACAAATGTCCATGACACGGATTGTTGGATTTCTATTGTAAGAGAAATCAGTGATGTGGAATCTGTGTGTGTTGATGTAACTCATTTTATCTCTGCAACTGTTCTTTTGCTTTAACAGGTACCATGGACATATTAACCTAAACATGGATGAGCAGCTTTTAGAAAAATTTTGACTGCTAAAAAATGGACCTCATCTAGCGATACTAAAACAAAAAGTACATGCATTTGCTGCTTGTCACATCTCCCCCCAGATAACTTACCTCAGATATCAACAAGCATGATATTTTTCCAAAACTAAAAGTATATTTGTAAATGTTAAAATAGAGAGGAATGGAATCTTAATATGATTAACTAAACCTTACTTTCTACTCTTAACGGTATCAAGGTGTAGATCTACCCTGTATTTTTCATAGGAATCTTTGAGGTATAAAAAGACTAAGAAATGTTTCTTCTTTTCATGCTAATGAGGAGCCTGCATCTTTTCTGTGTACTGAAGTGAAATAAAACAGAAGCACTGGCCTAGCCAACTGGAAAATCAATTATTTGTATGGGGCTATATGCAGAAATTCAGAATCAATTCTTTTACACCTGATTAGTAAGCTTAATTGCATTCATTTTTGAAAGGCTCTGAACCTGAGCTCACGTCTGTATGGTGCTTATACACAGAAATTAAGAGAGACAGCTTCATGTTTAAAGCTAAGACAAATTTTTGCGTGGTTGATGAATCTCTGAGAGTAATTTTTGTGATCATGCCTGTATTGGACTGTTTGTTCACATTTACTCTTTCTGCAATACTTGATGTATTTTAATTTGTAAATTTACTTGGTAATTGATGTGACTTTTCCTGTCTGCACTGAAAAAAGGTTCCAGTTTCTTGTGCTTTGCTGACTAGTGTTTGACAACTAATGTTTGCAGGTATGTATCTGTACTTCGCAGCAGCCCTCCAGTGCTTTCCCTTTCTCTGCTACCTTCCTGTTTGTTTAACTATGTGCATCCCAATGATTCTTTTACTTTTCCACACCCGTGCTGTGCTGTTTCAGCATCCAGGATTGTGGAGGACAATGATAAAGAGACTAGTGAGATACGCCCTTGTTACTGATGAGGAGCCAGAAAGCCGGAATTTCTAGTTGACACAGTCACTCTCCCAAACGTTGAGGACATCTGTGTAGAAATCTGTGGAGTATGAATGAATCTTGAACCTTCTGAAAAAACAAAGGGATATGCTATTGCAGTGCAGATGATGGACAGCATGGCAGAACTGTACCGCGATGCAACACATAAGGAGGCATTTGCCATCCAGAAAGATTTTGGAGAAGTTCACCTGGTTCTGCATTGTTGCATATCTCTTCAGTCTGCATTATCTTCTGAACAATTTCTTTCAATAACATTACACCCAAGGTTTAATATCCAACATTGTCAGGGCTGCCTGCAGACATGCAGGTGCAGTTACTGACCTGCTCCCATCCAAACTACTCTCACCTTGCCTCAAAATCAAGGCCTGTGGCCACTTCACTGAGTGCTAAACAAGTGACACTGCACACTGTAAAGTCAGATGTTGTTGTCCACTGGTCCAGACCATGACTTCACACAACCACTAGCAGTATGTGGTTCATTCCAGCAAGGTACATAATTTGATGCTGAGAAAACATAGTTTGTCATCTTGTGCAAACTGATGGAGCCTGAGTAAGGAAAAGTTAACATCCAGAGCTGGAATGTTTTTTTCTTTCCATTTTCTACAATTAATATATACAAAGTGCTATGACATTCATGCTGAGTTTTGTTATTATCTGCTAACTACTGGCCTAATGAGAAGGGGTAAGAAAAAAAGGACAGCAGAGAAGATGGGCCAGAAATCTGCCAAATTCTCAGAAGAAAGTGGAAACATATGATATCTTGTTCAGGAGGAAAGAAAGTAAGTTAAGTATCTGTCTGATGACTTGCTTTCACATTGGGCAGCACTGTTGTGATACGAGAAAACATTTACTGACTCCACAACAGTACCCACAGGGCAGAGGCAGCCTGAGGCACTTCTGGGAGTTGATGAAAAGACAAATGATTTTGCACACGTGCATGTTATTACTGTTGTGTTCTCAGGGACCACAGTAGCCTCAGGCAGTGCAACAATCCAGTCCCATACATGAGGCATTGGGAATACTGCATGCTCGGAGGAGAAATCTTCTACATGGTGCCTTCCTCTGTGTATCTTCAGCAACCTTGAGGGCAGACAGAGCTGCTGGTCCTGGGACATGGCCTTCTGCTTGAAAGCAAGGTTTTTGAGCGCACTGCTCATCTCACAACGAGACTGGTAGAAAGTCTGACCCTCCCCAGAGCTTTTAACTTTTTCAGTGGTTATATGTATTACACATCAGATGATGGTCAGTGGATTTTATTGGTTTGATAAGAACATTTTTGTTAACATTTTGATTTGATTCTTGTAAGGCAAAGTACCCCAGGCTGACAGCACAATGAATGGGTCATAAAAGCATTGGCCTTCATGCACATCAGCAAAATACTATGTATACAGTGGTTTCTCCTGTCAAAGCAATGTACTTAAGATATGTCACTCTGTGAAAAATAATTCTCTTTTCCCTAAAAGTGTAATTCCCATGCTTAAAAGACAGGATGAACAAAGTCTGTTTATTTTCGTGTTCCATGTAGGAACACAAATCCTCTCTGAATTTCTTGTCCTTGCCATCTGCCGTCTGGGAACACCTCTTGCTCTTTGCCTCCATGAGAAATGCTTGCCTTTGTTCTCATCAAGTAGAATTAATTGCAACCAGAGCAAGCAAGAAAGTATTCACAAGGGAGGTAGTATTCCATGTAAGCACTCTCTTTTCCTGCTCAGTCCCTTAAATGCTCACTCAACTGTCAACCTGTAGCTTCTCAGAAAAAATTAATACCTCTTACTGTGCAGGACTCTTGCTTAAAGGCTTCAGGGGCAAGGGGAATGGCAGGTAAGCTGTTTGTTTGTTTGTTTGTTTGTTTGTTTGTTTGTTTGTTTGTTTGTTTGTTTGTTTTCCCAAAACAATAGCAATTATTTAAACACTGTGAGCATCCTCTTTGTTTTTTGGAAGAATGTTCCATTTTTTCCTATGTATACATGAGTTTTTGACTCTGGTGTTGGAGAAGCTGCCATACTGAGCAATTAAACCATCAAAAATGATAAGAAATAGCTGTTAACTGCATTTCTTTAGAATATTTCATGCTGGTGCAGCAGGCAAAGTATGGGGGTGTGTGGCACCAATAATCCATTAATATCACATGAGAAAAAGCAGGTAAAGCCACCAAGATTCTCCCACGCCTTCTGTGTTTTATGGCCGACTCTGCTCTACTGCTGCTATAGCTGTAAGATTGGCATTACAGAGATCCTAAGAACAGAGGTCATCATAGTACTTATTTTTATTGTCTCCACTAAGCATGACAGAACTGCAGCGCAGCACTTTCCCAGCATGTTCTGCCTTTTTTCTGTGCTAGGAAAATGAAATAATTTCAGAAATAATTAATTTCTGGTTAGTTTATTTCTCATCTTTCTCATCTAATGAGATGCCATCACCTCAGCTGAGCTGCTAAATGACCTGTCAAAATGGCATGTGCTTTCTCTAGACAAATCCATTCAGTGTGGAGATCTCAGCCTCTGTATGAGAGACTCCTAGGGGCATGGCAGACAGAGGAGCTGCCTTCATGCTAGCTGTCAGCAACTTGAAAATGCTTTGTTACACCTAAAGGAGTTCCACACAAGTAGGAAGGTGCAGTTTGACCACAAGTCCTGCAATTCTGGATGATTCCAGCTGGCTCTGCTATATCATCACAACACACTGCAAGAGAGGATCCAGAACACAGCTAGCTCACCATCTGGAAAAAGCACCATAGGATTCCTGCCCAGAATGCTATGTGCTTACTTTGAAATAAGCCCCTGCTGTCTTTATGCCATTGTTGTAGAAATTAAGTAGGAAACAGCTGGCCATGTGGACACAGTTATTGCAGAATATAATTTCTGCAATAGGGTAAGCAAAAAAAGGTCACTGAAAATGTCCATGTGAAACGAGCTCTCCATATGCACATGACTTTTTCAGCTTGCAACATCTATTTTGGAGGTGGAGCTCAATTGCTTTCATTGTTGTCTTTTGCCCTCCTACTATGTTAAACCTCAGCAGCAATGTCAAAAACCAACCAACCAACCAAACAAAAAACTCCACCTTGCACTGGTTACAGGGATAATAATGGAAGATAAAGATAACATGTCAAACTTTTTTATGATTGTGCATTCAAATGGCATTACAGAGTGGTTGCTCAGGACAAAATAGTTCTTTATGTCTGAGCTCATCAAGACATAGAAACTAAGCAAAGTTAGTCATCTTGTCAAGATGAAGTAAGTTATAAAAGAAAACTTTTTTTTTTCCTAGTGGATATTTTAGAATAGTTTAGAGAAGAACTTGTTTCAACACTGTGCTTTGAAGGAAAAGTCAAAATACAATAGGAAGGAGAAAATGCTGAACTCCTTAGAAGATTGACTTAACCCCAAAGAATGCTTAAGTATGAGGAAACCGAAGTAGGCAAATATATACAGATAGCTTATTGTTTGTCTGGATTTGGATATCGCTTATGCTACCAGAAGTAAAGATTAATAGATTTGGCTCTTTTTCAAGGCCTATGTCTGTCTGCTTCCACTGTCATGCATCCCTGAAGACGTGAACTAGAAGTCAGACTGTCCACAAAAGGAAACTCTGTGAAGGGTTATGCTAAGACACTGGGGAGTCTGTGGCTGCGGTACTACTCAGACTGTCTGAACTCAGGGACAGAGCTCTCAGAAAGGGGTGATTAGGCACTGAAATCAGAGGGAGGAAGAGAATGATTATTTTACTATTCTCAGCAACCTCAAGAATCTTCAAAAGGCGTGGTTTGACCAGTTTCCTGAGAACATACACTTGGTGTAAGTCCTGTTTTAAGTTAGGATCAGCCCCTTTAATTTTTTTCTTCAATATTTTTAATGAAATGAAAAGGATGCTTGTAAATATGCAAATGTGTTATCAGATTTGCATTACCTGAGATAGGGAGTTTCTGGTTGCACAGTAGGGTAATTGGGTTTGATCAGTTCTCAGTAAATCTCTGCCTGAGGAGAAGGAGCTGGATTATTTTAAATAGACTTAAGTTTGGCTCTGGGATTGATTTAGATCAGTACCGTTACAAAGAGACAGCCCTGCCTAATTGCTTTATATGCTATATGCATTTCACATACTCGTGAATGAATACACAACAGATTTGAGAAAGTCTGTGTACCATAAGTGGTGCCTGGTGCCTGATTTGCGTGGACTCCCAATAAATATGAAAGTAACTAATAAGTACTTAGATGTAGGTATTTATATGTGGAAATATTAATTAAAAAAAAGGCATTTCTTTCCTCAACAGGTGCATGTATTTATGTTGTGCAGGCAGTATGAGTGTCACACTTCTAACATCAGGAGTGTACAATGTGTGTACTCTTTCTCCAGACTCAGTTTTTCAGTCTAGTTTCTTACACTTCCCTAATAGCTTTTGAATCTGTTGATTGATTTCAAGCACATTTCATAAATGGATAAAGACTAATTCTTCTTCATTTTGTGAAAATCAATGGATTAATCCTGCCACTACCAAGAGAAAGTTTGCAGGGCAATATCTGTTTGGATTTGAACACATTACAGCAGACATTAATTTCTGCATAAACAGGCATTTAGAGAAGATGGGAAAGAGAGGAAGTACTGGGGGAAATGAATGAGATGCTCTAAGGTAAATATGAAAGACCAAAGAGTGGTTTTGTGAAAGAGTCAGGGAGTCAGGGTTATTAAAAGGGTAGTATAGCACACTGCATACTGCAACTATCATTTATTTATTAGTTCTTCCATTCGTGAAACTTCTTTAGAAAAAGAAAAAAGCCGAAAGCAATATAGACATGCTTAGATTAACTTCTATATTTTCTGTTATCTGATAATAAAAGTTCTGTGTTGCATTTTATACAAAGCAAGCCTTCTGGACAACTTAAGCTTTCATCAATTAGAACAACATACCAGCTCTCTATTAGTGCTATGGGAATACATCCAGCAGACAGGAAATAATTTCTATGAGAAACAGTTAGCACTTCAGCTTGATTAAGACTAGCACTGTCAGGGTCAACTTTCTGTTCCGTGGCCTGCTGTCCTGGCTATCATTTTCCTTCTACTCACGCCGAAGTGAGAAGTATTTAAAAACCGTAAAGCTATGTGAGAAATAATCACCTTCAAAATTCCTCCTGGAATAGCTAGACAGATTTCTTATGACACAAAGTGCTGGCAGAAATCAAGATACATTGCTTCATGTCCGTGTACTCTTGTGAAACCTCTAAATCTGGCTTAAAACCAAGTATTTTTATCTGAGTGAGTAAAGCATCCTTTACCAGTCATACTTCGCATCTTTGTATTCTGCTCTGTCTCTCTTAATGAAATTGCAGGAGGGGTTCTCACCATGCTGCGACAAGCAGTATGAGGAAAAAGAAATTGCAGGAGATTTTGCAGGTCACATAGATATTCCAGCAATGCAAATCCAGTCAGCAGTAGTCCTACAGTATTCCGATCTCCACATACAACTCTTCAGAGCTGTGCAAAGTCACAAATGAGTTGGAACAGTTGAAGGTGACGCTAATCTTCCCTGGGACAGAACTACAGTTGTGGTCATTGCCACTTCATAATGCGGTTGTTACTTTATTGAAGTATATCTTTCAGGAAAGTTGTATATAGGTATATGCAACCTACAATTTTAATGTTGTTGTTCTTCATGTCAAGTGTGCAATGTGCCATGCAACATTTACCTAGACACACTGTGGTGTTTTAGCCTAGGAAAAAAGTCCAGAGAGCCAATTTTTTAATTGTGTCATGGCCCACTTTCACATATTGACTATGTAATGGGTTCTAATTTGCATTTCAAAAATACCCAAGGCACAGGAATATCTGACAGAACTATTCTGGAAACCTCTAAGTGCATGAATTCAAATAGTAATCTAGAATTAATATAGGCATTGTGATTTATGTTTATGTATGACTCCTTTGCTTCAGGACATAAAATAATCACTAACTAATACAGGTTGGGAAAAATTTCTCCTCTGGGAAGGCTTTACCTGATGAGATTTTTCGTAGCTTTCTTTAAACTGTCAGATCACTGCAGAACACAGGGTAAATGCTATGAACTAAAAAGATCCCTTGGAAAATCTGGTTTCTTCCCTCCTATTATTAATGCATACATTTCTCACTAGCAATGATAAAAGTCATAATGTACCTCACCAGGAAGAATCAGCCTCCTTCCTTTCTTTTCCCAGCTATAGTTATAGAACTTTGATATTAACCCAGGCTTCAAGATGAAACCTTGTTTCAAGGCCATTGAGCGACCTTACTGACTTTGCTGTAATTACTGCCTTATACAAGGAAAGAAGTGAAACTCCAGACAAATTAATGTTCCTTAGTTTTGTCTTTGAAGATGAATACCAGTGGTCAGACAGTTCAGCTGGCATGTTTTCCTCACCTTTAAAAATGCTAAATATTGCCTTCTTTAAAAGTTCCCTTCCCACCCCGCTCCCTCTCCAGTCTGAAGATTTCCTCAAACTAGCTGGTAAAGTGAGGGGTTTTTTTCCATTGCAAGGAGTGAAAAAACTAAACAAGGGTCTTTTTGTCCACTTGTCAGAAAGCATTCAACAGAGAACTCCCACCAGAGACCAGATCCAGCTACTGTTCAGGACAGCTGCCGAAAACTGAAGAAGCAACTGAATTTTGCAGGCCAGGTTATGGTGACCATGTCAGCAACATAAATCCTAAAAGTTGTTTCAACTGGTAATACTTAGCGGTTTCATGAGCTCTATACCTTCCAGAAGTGCTGAGTCCTTTTAGCATGCACTCCACACGCCAGGAAAGACCATGAGGTAAACTCCTCTGATTGCAACAGTAGTATTTCTGTAACTAAAGATTGGTGACCAGAATCTCTTCAACGTGCAAGTTCCTAGATATATCTTGATAAGTAAATCAAAATAAAAGTGATGATTCCTCTTACGTGCCACTTTTACTCCCAGTCAGCTCCATCAATTTCATGGAGGGAATGTGGATAAAGCCAGCATTCAGCACTGTGCAAAAATCAGTTAGCAATATGTGTATTTTTTTCATAATTAAATAAATTCATTTGGTTAGCAATATACAACATATTTTTCAGCATTAATTCATGTATGTCCATTCTGTTAGAAACACCAGGTAAATCAAGTATTTCTCACTTACAGAAGGCTCTAATTTATCTGTAATTTAATGTGGCTAGATGTTTTCAGCTTCACTTGTCTTATGTGCTCCACAGAGTAGTCCTATCGGAAAAATCAGTTGGGTACTTTACATGTCTTCTCTTCCATCTCTGTATCAGACCAGCTACAATGCAAGGGGGGATTTTGGTTGTGAGTTCAAAAAAAGGTGTTTCTCCCCTTTTTTGGTGTGAGTTTTGGACTTTTTCAGACCAGAAAAGAACATCAGAAAATACATCTTGTAAA
Organism: Psophia crepitans; assembly: GCA_013399095.1. Classification (NCBI taxonomy): domain Eukaryota; kingdom Metazoa; phylum Chordata; class Aves; order Gruiformes; family Psophiidae; genus Psophia; species Psophia crepitans. Next base: position 103,724 of record VWZZ01003693.1, on the reverse strand, counting down.
CAAGAAGTGGTTAAGTATTTTGCTTGGAGACAGAGTTCCCATGTCTTTAGGAACAATGTTTCTTGAAACGTTTGTTATCGCTTCCTTTTTTAAACACTTAAATAAAGAGACCTTAAACCAAAGGTTCATGGTGATATTAGCAAAAGGTTAAGATAATATTTTTAGATTATTTTTCTCATCAATGATTTCAAAGGGGAAAAGCAGCATAATTTAATTTTAATTGCTGGTCCCATTTCCACAGAATGGTGTGTATTGATAAAATAGATGTAATCACGCTCTCTCTGAACACTCTTACATACCATAGTTGTGGACGGGGTAAATGAACCAGAACAGAATAGGAGGAAGTATTGGTTACATGAAAACGCTATAAACTGGTGTGTAAATCCTTTATCAGAAATGAGCTTTTACACAATGCTCTTTGAATCATTTGGCAGTCGGTCCTCCAGAGGCTAATTTCATAGTCGCTCTTAGTCCCTCACAGTCCCAGTGAGACAGGACTGCAGGTGTGCTGGAGCTCCATGAGGAAATGAAGGTATCAGCTGTGTCAGTAATTTACCTCTATCTTCTCTCACCTTGGGCAGGAACACGACCCTGAAGGGTCTTGCAGGGCTTCAAGATGCTGCCAGTTGCAGCAGCCTCCTTCTAGGCCACTTCTTAGGCGAAGACTGTTAGAGAATAGCAAAGCTTTGGCCATCTTCTTTCTGTCCTGATATACACCTTACCCTATCCCATCTCCTGGGCCTGCTGGAATAGTGCTTGAAATAATTTGCAATGTTCTCTTGGCATTGAGGAATGAGTCAAGTTTTAGTGTGTCTTTAATAGTACAAAGAAAAGGTTTATACAACATGGAAAGATGAGCAAGTAAACATGAAAGAGTAAGAAGGGAAGACTGGAAGCCACTGATAAAATATCCAAATCAAGTAATCCAGTCAGCCAAAGAAGCTATAATCCTGGGACAAAGTGTAAAGAAATTTTTTGAGCTACACTTTCATAGTACTGGAAGTGTCTGAATAACCTTTAGCCAAAAAAGAAGCTGGTTCTTTTTCCCCTGAAAAAAATTGGAATATTTTAGATGTTTAATGAAAGAATAAGACTAAACGATATTGTAATATACAGCCCAATTCATGCTTTTGTTTTATTGGTGATTAATTAAATGAGCTGAAAACATCTGCAGAGACAGCAACAGGTTCAGACCAAAATGAAATTAAGCCAGGAGGTTTTCCCAGCAAAAGATAAACTCCAAAATGTTTCAGGTTACCTGAACTGTACTGCTTAACACAAAACTAAATATTTCATTTGATGATGATTTGGTTCATTTCTTTCATCCTTTTCAGCTGGAAGTATTTTGTCCAGCTGTACAGCTGATACAGGCATTTGACCTAGAGGGCAAGCAGTACATTTACAAATAAATCATAGAATCATAGAATTATGTGGGTTGGAAGGGACCTTAAAGATTATCTTCAACCCCCCCTGAAATCCAAGTAAAAACCCAGGAACAAATTCTGAAATATTTTCTGTCCTGTCTATTTTTCTGTATCTCATTTAACAAATCCAAAGCTTTAGGAATTCTACCTTGAAATCCAGAGAGAAAGCTATCTGGTCTAGGGAGTTAACCTGACATCTTTTTCAGTGTTTCATATGACTGTTACTGCAAGAGTGACAAAGAAAAGCAAGTATTTGAAAATGCCTTTTAAGAATCTTACAATGGAACTGCTCTCGTAAGTGAATGAATCAGGATATAGAATTGGCCTGAAAAATTCCTTATGGGTTTACAAGTTGCAGCAAGTCTCTGGGGAGTTAGATTCTGAGCTATAAACCTGCCAAAGTACACAGATCTATGTGGCATAGACAACGCTTGGGAGCTGACAACTTTCCACAACAAAGACACCTCTGATACTGAAAACCAGACCTCTCCGGTTTTCTGTCTGCTGTGTTAAATCACACTTCGCATAGGCTTAAACATAAGGTAATAATGATAACATTAGGAAGAAGGAAAATTCCAGATAATAGTAGAAAAACAAAAATAAGTATAAGTAAGTCTCAATTTAGCAGACTTAGGAGGATTTCTTCCTTGTTTTCTTTGATTTGCAAACTCCTGTAGAAATGATTTAATGTTCATTAGCATTCTAGATGTGTTTTGAAAAAATATTTATCCTTCCCTTTCCTTGTCCTTTTCCTCTGTTTATTTCAATGCCATATGAAAAATAATGACTCCAACTTACACTACTATTCCAAACTGTTATTGTGAAATGGGCCTGGGACAGCATGCTTAGCCGCCTGCTCAGAGCATGGACTTACACTGGCTAGCATCAGGCCAACAGAGATGATGAAAGCTGGACCCAGCTTTGATTCCTTCCATCAGTAGAGACCTTCATAGCTTCTCTCTCCTGCTCACTCTGGCAGCCTCCTTGTATTTAGTCAGCCATTTACATGAAATCTCTGAACTCCAAATATCTTTCAGACCTGTCTACCCCTCAGTCAAATGTAGTCGAACTTAGCCAGCTCTTTCAAAACTTGCCACTGATGGACAAACTACTGGAGTGCATAATCCTACACCTTCAGTAAACCAGGCAGGCACAGGGGAAGGCATAATGAGGCCCTTAATTACAGAAACCCTACCTTTAAGTTTTACTTTGCTACAAAATTCTTGCCTGCACCTTTCAGTGTTTTTCAGTAAGAATTGTGAAGGTATTATTACTTAATATATTTACGTTACCCTTAAGTAATTTCTTTGTATTACATGTTTGAAAACAGCTGTTCAAAAGAAAAATGAAAAGGACAATTTTCCTTGCAGAAAATACTGAGTATTTTTTTTAAAGACTGACGAGAAAAGATTTTATTTTTTTTTCAGTTTGAGAGGATGTAAGAGTCTTTCAAAGGTTTTGAAGGAAAGAGTATTATGAGCAGGACTCAGCAGTCCTTTTTCCACAGTGCATATGAATAGTTTTCAATTAAACTCATGTATAAATCTTTTCACATGTGATCATCAGATTGGGAGTAAGAATAGCAACAAACAGAAAATATATCAAGAAGTTTCATGATTTGGAATAGGCATTGAAATGTCTTTCACCCTTTAATGTATTTTGCCTTGATAGCATTACGTACAAGTGCTTGTGAGAAATCTTGCATACATGTGTTTTAAGGGCTAAATTCAGTAATGGGACAGTGGAAATAATTCTACCAAATTTATTTTGGTAAATAATGTCTTGAACAATTTCTAAAGCTTCTCCTTTATTATAAGAGCTGTGTTTATCTTTTCTGAATACTACAAACCCTAAAGAAGGTTGTGCAAAGAAGGATGGTCAGGGAAGAGAAAAGAGCCCTCATTTCCATTAAAAATTGTTGCTTCTCAACTACTAATTTTCTCTCTAGAGAAATGTGTCTGTCTACAGAGGCGGCATGATTTTTATGGCACAGAAAGCATTTAGCCCTGCCTCTTTGAACATTACACATGGATACACCAACGAGCTCTTTTTCTACCTATGTAGTTAATGCATTGTTTTCGTATTTCTAACATATATATGGCATGATCTAACAGAAGACAATGTATTGTGCACAAGAATGGACTGATACAATCTGGCTGGATTAACTGCAACTGGAAGTTGCAGTTAACACAGTATTTCACTAGTGTGACACTACCTCCTTGATTTTTCATCTGTGACAACAATAGGGACCCATTGGCTGCATTAGCAGAACAAGATGGATAGTTTGCAAAACTGCCCAGCTTCCTGCCTCCCACCTAGGACCTTCTCAGGAATCGTGAATTAACCCACTTAGCCCTGCAACCACTGTGAAGCCTCAGCAACATATAAAACACAGAGCACTGGAGCAGTGTAAATGTAACGTAAATACGTGGGCATTTAAAATTAGCAGAGATGCAGACCTGAGAGGTGATGTTTTCTGATTGAAAGCCCTGCTTCAGACTGCATTTTGAACACAGGTGTTTGTCAAGCAGTGACTTCAGCTTTGTTACATCCATGGGGCTGGTAGGGCTTCTAGAATTCCAGGAGATACTTGTGTCAATTCTTAACAGCAAAAAGGAAAAAAATTAAGATCATTCTTGACTTTCTAATGAAAAAAACACATATGTTTCTATACTCGTATTTAACTCTGTTAAAAATAATTTATCTGGGTTTTGGGGTGGGTTTTTTTCAGTACTCAAACTTTCCTATAGTTTTCTTGCTTTTTTCAGTGTTTTCCCCACATATGCATTTGCAAAACTACTAGTGAGAAGAAACCAGTTACCAAAAAAACCCCATGTAACAATCAGGTTTTAAGTGCAGTAACTAAGGATTTGGGTGTTGAAGAGGATTTCATGCAATCACAGAATCACAGAATGGTTTGGGTTGGAAGGGACCTCAAAGATCATCTAGTTCTAACCCTCTGCCATGGATGGGCTTTTTCTTTTTTTTTGGAATACTTCTGTTTTCCAAATGATTAGTGATTTCAGATGCACTGCTTATACATGGGCCTGCCTGAGTCAATGTAAAGTAGACGTGATTTTCTCAGAGTAAGGCTTTGCCACTGGATAAGTCGAATTACATCAAAGTATCTCAAATTAGGCACTCCCGGAACGGAGAGATTTAAAATCACCAGTCCTTTTTCAAAGCCTCAGCTGCTGCATCTGGAAGCATTTTAACCCAACCAGCCTACTGTATTCTGATGCCATTAAGTTATGGGGTTTGCCCCATAAGTCAGGTTCTGTATCTAGCCAAAGCAACAATAGAAATGCAAAGGCTGCATCAGATGCCTGATCTGTCATGGGACATAGTGACTTACATAGAGTTTCAGTTGAAGAACTTACTCTACAAGGAAAATCGAGCTGGCAATCAGAGCATTAAAACATTCCTTGAGAGGCAGCACTGCTCATTGTCAATGCTATACCCAGTGCGTTGGTTAGTATTTGTGTAGGACTTTCTTACCTTTCTGAAGCCTTATATAAGATGCAGTTACTATCAGAGTTAAAAGATCTTCTTCTATGATGTAGCTCTCTTTGCTACTTAAACGCAGGACAGTAGCTCCCCAGATAGCACAGCAAGCTTCAAATTTTACAGGCCTGTAGGAATCGGGAGAATTGTGCTGACATCATGGGATACGTAGGGGTGTGTCTTTGCCTCCTCCCTCTACAATGGTACTATCCTGTTAACATTAGTCTGCCAAGTTAGGTACATTATGTTCTAGCAGAACACAGCCTCCTAATAATGTTTGTTTGACATATAATAAACTTTATTTTTAACAGGTGGTCTGTATGGGATTGAAGGCTGCAATATTGTAATTGGATTTTGATCCTTCTTCTAGTCTGGGAAGTTAGGCTTGAGAAGTCAGAGAGAAGCCAGTTATTTCTAAAGAAAAAAAAAAAAAAAGTAATCTTCAAAATATCCAAAGGAAAGTTGTGTTATCTGTTATGAAAAACATAATCATGACACTGTGTGGTATTTGCTAGTGGGCAGGTGACATAAGCAATGTCCCCTGAAGGAATGCAATTGTTCGTGGTTATTTATATTTCTGCTGTGAGCCAGAAATAAAATCAAAGCCCCACAGCATTACAGAAAAGTACTTTCTCCCTTAGTAGCAGTTCTACAGCCGCAAAGGGGTAAAATGACACTAAGAGCAGAGCAGTGACAAACAAGCAGAACCCAACACTCCTCAGCACAGCCTTGGTAGACCCAAAGGAAAGGCTCCTGGGCCAGAGATACGTTGCCTCAGGCTGCTGGCTTGCTGAGGCTTTTTCTCCAGATGCAGGCAATACAGGTGGACTCTTTAAAACAAGACAACATTTTTCAAAACAGCTTCAAAGAAGGAAAAAGCAAGCACTTAGGAAAACTGGCAGGCAGAGAGAAGGAAGGCGGCTAGGTATGGAGCAGAGGGACTAGAGAGGATGATGGAGGAAATAAAGGGAAAAAATGACAGAATGAAAACAAGTGGTGAAAGGAGGAACCATAGAAAGAACTGACAATGTAAAGGGTTGAAGTAAAACACGATCTCTTATGCAGACATTCACGATTAGGAAAGGTTATTTCTTCTCATTTTTATTTCCTTGGCAGAGAAGGGGGAGCTGTAGGGAGGAGGAAATTAAGTGTTTGGTGCTGGTGCTGATGGAAACTTTTGTTTCAGCTGCAGCTCTGGCAGGGGAAGAATTTCCCCAGTCAGACCCAGGTGAGGGCTTACAGAGCAGTGCTATCTGTGTTGGAGGCAAAAGGCCTTAATGTCTATATTAATTTTTCAGGCCTTGACTAAGTAAAGCAATGTTAATGAGGCTTTAACATATTTGCCACTGACATGTGACATGCATCTATAAATATTCAAGAAATGATGGGATCACTTAACCACTCTTTCTTTGTTTCAGCCTCAGTTCCCATCCTAAACTGAACTGGAAAATTTTTTATACATTTGGCTTCTTTCAGTTATATTACCTTCCCCCCCCCTTCTCTTTCTATACCTCCTTTCCTGTCTACTTCTTCTGAATCACTCACTCAAGCTGTGTCCAGGCTGCTTTCAGCTCTGGCATTGAACTGCAGCTTGTCACTAAAGGCATCCTGGCATGTACATAAAAGCGATTTGGAGGTGGAAATGACCACCAGTTAAATCACCTCATCCTCCCTCCAGTCAGTGCAGGACTGTTGCTGCAGCACACTCCCAAGGGCTTGGGGTTTTAGTGCTTTGAGCAACAGAAATTCCACCTCCACCCCCTTTGGGAGGGGTGCCTGAGGGCTAATAGATCACACTCTTATGCAATTTTTCCTGATGCATAGCCTACATTTTCCTTTGTTTGATGTCTTTACTCCGTTATTCCTATTTATAACTGGTGCTGGGTGAATCCCAGGCGGTTCTGAGGTTTATTTCTGTTTAAGAAGGCATGCAAAAAGGCAGAGACTTGTCCACATTCTTTAAACCTTTGGTGCCTTCCTGACAGGCTCTGTTATTTCTTCCCTAAAACTGCCCCAGGATCCAGTAGGCGGCCTCATTTCTCTCTGTCCCAGGAGGGTAGGAGTTTGGATACTGGCAATTCAGTCATGGGCTGTGAATTCCTCCTCTAGACATCCTGCACATAGAGACAAGTACTGCAGAGGAGTCTCGGCACACTCTGCACTTGAAGGCTGCCCAAGCAATAGTCAACATAGTTGTTACTGGGCAATCCTATTCAGGAGGGGCGTATTATCCATGTCTGTAAGTTCAGTGACAGTGCTGTCAGGACTTCCGCACTATCTGAAATTCTTCATCATGACAGCAGCTTTTTCCTTCTTCAGATCTAAGAGACATTAGTACAGTCCTTGCTTCAGGCATCTAATTTGGCCAGGATATGTAAGGCACATTCAGGGGGACTGTTCCTACTACTGTCCTTTCAATAAACAATAGTTACCAGGGCTATAACAAGGCCAAGATCCTGTCTTTCTGCTTGGTTTGAAGTTGATTTAAATCCACAAACCCATGTTGCTGTCATGGCCCCTGTGCTATACTGTCTGTCTTCTCATTCGTTTCCTTTGAAGGCTAAGTAACAATAAAAAAATTGTTCTGCTGCAGCAACAGAAATAAGTGAGAAATGCCTGCTGTAGTCTTGTAGTCTAGGCACTTAAATTACAGGAAAATTATTTTCAAATGCCTTTACTTGAGTCATTTTCAATTTTTAAACAACAGTGAATGAGCAAGACACTGTTTCACAAATAGCATTCATGTTTAGATTATTCTCTTAGGAGGCTGGAGGACTGCAGTTCTATCCCTGACCCAAATCCAGGACACTGGTTTTCCCCCAGTCACACCACTACTACTCTAACACTGGGCAGGAGGTAGGAGGTAGAGGCACAAGCACCCCTTCTCTGTTTTGTATGGTTGAAGCATGCTGTTAGCCCACTAGACACCCAAAGGGAGACAGAAGGAGAAATAACTAGTTGTGAATCTTGCTGGATCATAGGCAGCACAGTAGTAGCTGGTCTTTAGTGGTTGTTCATGTAGTGAGTACTAGGAATAGAGTAGTCTGGGGAAATTTTCTGCTTGGGTATTGGAGAAATACAGGTGGGAGAAGAACAGGACTTCCATGGACATGAGCTTCCTATGTCCCCTGTCCTGGACAAACGTAAACACATGGATATAATTTTTGCCATCAGCTAATTTCTGAATTATATATAGATTTTCCTAAAATTTGAAAGCAGGGGTTTATTGTGTAAACTGAATGGCAGTGTCAAGAAGTAATAGACACTGTTAATAAACCACTGCACTGCCAGAGCAAATAGCTGAACAGAGTAATTACTTACAGAAAGGGAAAGACGATCTTTTTTTTCTGAGGCAGAGGACTGAAGACCATCAAACTAACCCTAAGATGACTCAGGAAAATTTACCAAGAGTAGCATATGTACACAGGGAGACCCTTTTTGGCATTACAGACTGTAAATTATGGGTATTCCTAGGAGGCAACAAAAGAGATTGTCAGTTGTACAATTACTTTTTATTGGCAGTGCTCTTTCAACTCAAGAAAACATTGGCTGAGGCTCAAGACCAAGATTTGGCTCAAATGCCACCATAATTTTTCAGAAATGCGATGAATGTTCCTCAAGAAATAGTTTCCTAAGAAACCCACAAAAATGTGTCCAGTTAGGTTACAGTATATCTAGAATGATATCCAGAAGTTGCTACCCCTGAAGATCAATTGTTTCAAGTAATTTCACCAAATGAAATTTTTACCTGTCAGAGTGGCTGATACTCTTCTGACAAAACACATACCCAACACATTTGGATGAACTGATGTACGTATATACATGTACACAATTCATTATACGTATCTCAAACATTCATTTTGAAGGATAAACTATTAAAAAAGAAAAAAATAATCTCGTGACAGTTGAAGAAAGTCCTGACACTGTGATGGTAATAACATGTTGGACATGGGGGTCATATACTGCACATAAATTCAGTCAATAATCTCATGCCATATTCCCAGCCTGAGTGAAAACTTTATTTTATTGACGACAGTGAGATTTTTTCCATTGCTGTCAATGAAGGCAAGATGTCAAAACTTTCTCTGGCTGTCTTCCCTGACAGCGTATCTCTACAGTATAGCATCTGTAAAGCATGTATTGTTACTGATCTCAGTTCCAGCACACTTAGAATATAAACTTGGAAAATACTAAATATTGGTAAACTAATCTTTAGTTTATCCTGACTAGAATCTTAAATTGCTAGAAGACACTAGACATGAGTCATACAAAATGTGCTCTTCTGAAAAGATCACAAAACACCTTTAATGATTACTACAGTTATCAGGAACACAAAACATTACTTGTACATTTTTTTCTATGATGCTTCACACAGAAATACTGGAAAATCACTAGGTATTTCCAGATAACTCCTGTCTGCAATGGGATGAAGACATAAGAGCATAACCATCAAGCAAAAGCAGGAGAAATACTAATTTCTATCTATACAACATTCAGACAATTAGAAGTGTATCTCTCTGGGGAGGCACATTCAAAATCATCTCAATTCTAATATATATTGGGAATATCTTCTACGATTTTGGAAAGTGAATCTCTTTGCACCTTTAATCAGTTGTACAAACTTGTGGTATTAATTTCCTTGTTGGAAGTATTGAGTTAATTAAATTCAGTGACATATTTAGAGATTTACCAGTGAAAGGTGTTGCAGCTAGGAAAGCAGTTCAGCCCTCCCCTAGCTGAAAGGGCCTCTCCAAGCCTGTATTTTCTACTCTTTGTTTTTTTTCTTTCCTGGGTTGCAGAAAGATTTCAGGTCCACAGTTAACCCAGAGGATGTTTCCATCTCTCCAGTGAATTCTTGGTACTTGTAGTTTTGATACGAGCATGATTAGATACTTCTTCCTCACAGTCATTTCCCAGTTATTTTAGATTATAAAGGCTTGGCACACTCTCAAGCACAAACCTTAAATTTGGCAACATTGCTACAACAGACACATGCATACAGAAAGCAGAAGGCTAGACAAAACAGGATAATTTGAAGACTGTATTCAATAGCACAGGAAAGAAACGACTAAATTCCCCCAATCTGATAAGATTTCAGCAAAAAACCGAACTTGTAGCTAAGTACAATGTGTAAATTTTGCCTCTCTGCAGGCTATAAAAATTAATGCTGACTAGTTGAGATTTCAATGTAGTTAAATGATTTGGTTCCTATTTAACAGCATTTCTGGAGGACTAATAAACAGAAAAATATCCAAAGTTCGTTTATACCGATTAAAATCTTTCCCAGACCTTAAAATACCAGGGAGAATGTTCTTCCCAAAGAAAGATTATATTGATTCCTGATTTAATCAGTTGCTAATCATCATTAAAATCAGGGCTTTACATAGTGTCTTAGACCCAGAATATCAATAGACCCTCCTGTTATTAACTCTGTACCATCTGATAGTACCCTCTATGAATGTAGTAAACATGTCACAAAAGAAACCACAGAAACAGGTGATAACATATTCCTATGTCTTTAATGGAAACATTTTGTTACAATTTAGGTTAAGTGATATTCTTGCATTTTTAAAATGTGTGAAAGAAAATGCGCGGAATAAAAAGTCAGAGGACACCAATGAATGTAGATATTTTAAATGACCAAGTCGTAAAGAAATAAAATACATTACACAAATAAACCAAGGTTATATCCACAGTCATGAATACGCACTCTCCTCTACACAAAAACCACAATAAATAAAATCACATTATATGCAGATAGTTCTACTTACATCAGCACAATATACTGTCCAGCTTTTCATTTGTTTTCTACTAGACTGGTACTAGGTTTCTCTGTTGTCCAGTAATTTTACATTACTAATGAACAGTATCACTGAAAAAAAGGGGACAAAGTTAACATCCACAGTGTCTATCCTGAGTCCTCTTAGTTTTGTCATAATTACACTCTATGCACAAGAAACACAGCGAATTCTACCCATCACCTTCATCCTGCTGCTCTACCCCAGTATTCTCAGCACTTTTAGACCTGCACAGTAAAGATGACGCTGTTACTAGGTAGGCACCCAACCTAAGGGCATGGTACACCCTGAGAAGGTCCTATGCACCACTTAAATCCTCTGTAAATTTTAGGGAAGGGGGCTATGTGAGATTTAAAAGGTAAGTAAATAAGCTTTCTGCTGAGTCTCTAAGGAAGTAGATATTGAACTATAAAGACAGTGTACTGTACAGAAAGGGCTTGATCCCATTCTCTGTACAGTCAAGAGTATCACCATGGGAGTACAATCAATCCCTGAGCGTTTTCCCTCTTCTCTCTCCCTAACTCAACTGCACAGATATTTTCCATATATTCTCGACAGACCGTTTCACCCCTTGCATCCTACACTGCAGAAGTCATCACATCTGCCACAAAGCTACATCAGGCAGATACTGAATATGGGAGGAAACATCTATCATCTCAGATGGCACCAAGATAAATAACTACTTATTATTAACTGATACTGGCTTTTCAGTGGTGGCTCGTTCCTTGTGTCATACCGCATACGCAGTTCACAGAGAAAAGAGAAGTCCAGATCATCACCAAGAATGAACCAACATACCTGTGCTCTGTTTGCTCATGGTTTAGTACAACACTAGCAAAACCTCTGCTGATAGTTTGGTGGGTGGAGAATTGTATGTTACCTGTGCATACCAGTTGAGATTACAAAAGAAACTGTTAAAACAAGTTATTTTTAAAAGCACTTTTCTTGGGTACATTTTGGTACATTTTCTTTGCTTGCTCACATTTCACATGACAGAAACACCAAGCAACAGTTCACACACAGTAGATTTCAACCTTTCCAAGATTTAACACCTAATAAATCCACCTAAGATTTCTGAAGTACTATAGCTTAACACACAAACGTTAACAGTGCCAGGTTATTGAGAATATTTTGCCTTTGATGCACAATATTAGTGATTAGTGAGAGATTTTGAATGAACTCTAAGCCTCTCTTTCCAAGAGCTAGTTTTGTATGCTGTAAATTTGGCATATGTCAGAGAGAAGTAATTTTGAAAAGTAAATTCTGGAAGAAGTAACAGCATAATAAAACAGTCTATGTAATGACATACTGGACATAATTAAACACTAGCCCAAGAAAGACTCAAAGACGTGGCAGCATTATCTTCTTGATCAAAACCAGCAGTAACCTCATATAAACACCAACATTAACCGTTATCCTTCCGTGCTCTATGGGTGAGATAAAGGGAGAGCTGCATTTATGCCAGACTTAAGGCTTCACTGGGGCAAACCAGAGTGCTTAGGCTTCCTGTCATTCTCTAGAAGAGCAGAGACACTATCAAAGTCTGCCACACAGCTTGCTGACCCCTGTAGATGGCCAGGTCTGAGGTCTCTCACAAACAGCTATTTAATTTCAACAATCACTTTCCATCAGTCTTAGAACTCAAATGTTAAAAGGTATCTGAGAATGGAAAAAATACAGGCTTCAAGGCATCTGAATTAATTTCTGCCCCTAAGCAGGGATATGCACAGTGCAAACACTTTCTTTCTTCCACTTGACAGGTTTCACACACACACACACAAATCTTTTCATGCTTTCAACAGCAAGACAGAGACGGCGGGGAGGAAAGGAGACACACACAATGCATCTGAAGGCAAAGCTTTTTCCAGCATGTCCTTAAAAGAAAATTACAAAAAGTAACTTACGTGTTTCTTTGTTTCAAAAAAGGGCTAAAACTGCCCGCTATAAAATATGCACTTTCCTGAAATTTGTCCCTTCATCCCTTACTGTTCTGTGACAAGTTACTGGGGCATGTTGCTGACCAACAGAAAAGGTAATGTACCATTAGAAATTTGTATTTCTGTTCCCATATGACCTGGTTTGGGGAGGGTGGTCACTAGCTTTGATGTGATTTTATGGCAACAACATTTACGGTAAAGAAAAAAAAGACTGGCTGACGTCACTTGACATCATCTCACCATGCTTGGACTAGTGCATTTTCTGTGAACTCGGTGGCAACCAGTAAACATTTTAGCCTTAACAAGACTGCTTCTACAACCACAATTTATGGTGCCAGCCTTGGGTGTTTTCAAAAGGAAAGGATGCTGATTGCAAAATTCAGATTAAATTTTTGGTTTTGGTCAATTCGATTTTTCAAATTTGCTTGGTTAAAAGGTGACATCAGACAATTCTGGGTCTAGATCTCTGATGTGTGGCCATGGGCCAACACAAAGTGTGATGGCAGCTGAGCAGCACAGTGACAACAAACAACAGCAGAAACTACGTAAAAGTGATCTTCCTCTCAGTGAAGAGGTAGTATTTCTGACTAAATGATGGAAAATGGCTGTCTCTTTTCAAAGTAACTCTGAAGCTAGAGAAAAGAGCATGAAAAAAGTGGGGAATTCAAGAGTGTTCACTCTACACAGGGAGAAAATGAGGAAAAATAACCTCAGCTGCTTTAGTTAAAGAAACAGAACTGCTACATGGCTACTCTGAAAGCACAGAGGAGGGTAGTGAAGGATATGGAACTGTCTTGAGCTCCGGAAAAGGTAGACTGAATTGCCAAAGAAATTTATGACCAGGACTATTAGCTTCCTGTCTTTGATGTCTATTCTTGGCTTTCCAGGAGCATTATGGCATTCATGAGGTGAAAATCGCGCTGGAGCCAAGGTCAGCTAAGGCTGATGCAGCCTGTTCTACTGCAAAGCTGAGAAATTCACGCTGAACTGCTTCAAGACGCTGACTTTCAAGCCTGAAGACCTTCACTGAGGGCCTGAGTCTACTTCCAGTGAATCAATGACAGGGGTTTTTGGTCAGCTTCATGAGAGTGTGACCGCATCTCCTAGTCAAAAAAAAGACTAAGAGATCTACCTCCCAGTAAAACATGTTGTCAGGGAGCAAACTGTTATTTTGTCCAGCACAAATGTTTCCAAAGCATTAGCTAAACCTTAATAATCCTCCATTAAAAAACAACAAAACACTTTCAATAATGCAATAAAACATTTTAAAAAACAAACTGAAAAGCGATCAATAACATTTATTTTCAGAAGTGAATGAATAGAACTCTTTAATAAACTAAATTCTGGCCACAATCTTTCAAGGTGCACAGCACTCTCAATCAGAAGCTTTAACAATGACAGAATGTTCTCAGAACCTAGCCAGGTTTGGTCTTCAGTGAAGCACAGTGCAGAAGGAACTGGTAATTAACTGGTGGTGGTGGCAGTCACAGACAACTGACAACACACAGTATGTCCATTACAAAATTTCCAGAACTACCAATGGCCCAGGACAAAGCATCTAGGATCTGATTCTAAAGTTGTGTGTCTCAGCACACTAAATCACAGGTACTATTCAAAGTTTTGCTTCATCTTTGTTAACTTGCAGTAGAAGTCTGTGTGTTGAAGGTAAGACAGTAGAAGTCAGGTTATTTGTCCATAGAATCCTCAAGAAGAGGATTCTGAGGTGAATCAGCTATTAAGCTGACCAGTATTTGGTAATTTTAAAAAATGCTAAATGAGCAGAATTTGTCAAACTTTGAGCAACAAAACATATGAAGCCACTAGTTCAATTTTAATTTAACAGGCACAACCGTAAGATTTGGCAATTAACATATAGCCTGTGGGGCCAACTCTCCTCCAGCTCAAGCACATGGCAAGATTCCCTTTGGTTCAGCCATGGCCAGGGTCATACTCTTTGGTCCCAAGTGAGCAAAGCACTTAGAAGCTGAAGTTGAGCTTATTTTAAGTGTGTTCTAAAGCACTGAGCTGAGTCAAGGCCCTCCTTGTGCTGCTCTGTAGTACAGACGTATGTTTGTAATACGGGCAATTTGCTGAAGCCAAAAATGTAGGTTTTGAAAACTCTTTTGAGAATCAATTATTATTATTTTGATTAGACATTCCCTTACAGAGTCTGAAGCCTAAACATTGTGGCATTGAGCTAATGCAGATGAACCAGAAAGGAAAAGTGCATTAGCTGGTAAAGAATCTCTCTGCTGAACAATCTAAACTCAAGGCAGTTTTTGATCTATGGTCCGTAGAAGACCTGGGAACTATTAGCAAGAGGCCTGTGAAAGGCAGCTAAGAAGAGCATGTTTATTTATGCTATACAGGAATCTACCTAAGTGAAATATCTTAAACGATTTCCACACTTCCATGAGAAAATGGCACACGTAGGTGTACACCAACTTAGAAAGATTAAAGCCCACTGGCCTAAGATGTTCTAATGTGGAAGAAACGTTCACCTTTCTTGGGAGGTGCTGGGACATAAAGTTGTGGCTAGGCCTCCATCCACATGTCACCAGCAGACATCTCATAAAAACATTTCTGGAGGTCATGATTAAAAACCCTACATAAAACAGGGGATCAGAATTACTATCTTTTTAATTAGAAATTGACCTTTCACTACATATTTTTTTAAATATGTTTAGTTATAGTAAGATGATGCAATAAAAAAGTTGTCTTAACAACTTATTGTCCCAGCCAGATGTCCTGACTCAGATCTTCTATCTGACCTGACCATGAATGACACAAGCAAAATGCAGATCCACACTACTGCCTTCCTCCCTAACTAATGACTGAGTACTAGTTCACACTGCGAGGCAAGTCGTATCAATCACAATTTCAAAAGGTTATGCTTCAAATCATACCCTCTTTTCTCTACATATTGAAAAATTTTCCTTCCCCTTTTCAGTGGCAAAGTAGTCAAACAGAAAAAAGGAAGTAAAAACACTGAAACAATTTGCAAAAACAAGAAGTAGATCAAAACTCCCTCGGAAATTATTTTAAAAAACTCAAACCTTAAGCATGCCCAGGGGCTAGACAAACCTGAAAAAAATTCCAAAAACTAATCAGGATGTGTTTTTTTCTCCCCAGCTGCACAGCTGTATGAATGCTGCTCTAGCCTACGTTCTTCTCTGGTGCGCAGGAGATAAGGAGGTTACTTCAGAAAACTATCCATTGACCACAGCGTCACTCTGGCAAAGGCATCTTTGCAGAAGTCGTACAGGCCCAGGGTGGGAAACAGGATGGTGGAAATCTACCGTGTGAACAACAGCTGTTACAGTGAGTCCTAAAGACACCAAATCTACCTGGTCTACAGCCACTGCCTATACTGGAGCTGCCCTGACAGTCAGGAAGGCCTACCCTCTGGCTGCCCGGGACATTGGACAATATTTCACAAGGGCAGGAGGTGAACCTCTGCACATACTAAGAAACAAGTGAAATACTCTGTGGGGTATATCCCCATCAACAAATAAAAGGCAGCAGAAAGAAGAGCTAGATTTTGCTCTTCATTCACTTCCAGCTACCCCAGAATAGTTTCTCTAAATTAGCACTCTGGTTTCTCACGGCCTAGAAGTTTTGCAGAATACAGGGTTCAGTGCCAGTTTGGCGATTACCTTCCAAGTTTGACTATGCTGAGACCAGAAAGTTCTGTCTATGACATCAGAATAGGATAAACCAAAAGATTTCACACACTAGAACCACAGTCATAGCTGGGGTTTCTCAGATAATGTTTTTATGGGTCTTGTTCACCACATTTATAATACGTACTGTTTTCCTTTTCGTCTTGTGTAAGATAACCTGTCAGTAGCTAATTCATCACAGACTCAGTTTTGCTTCTGGTAAAGTCAATGGCAAAAGTCCCAGGGATATCGATCGCTGCAGCATTAAAGTCAGCCCCAGGGTAGTGTTTTACCACCCCGATACCTGAAGGTAGTTCCTTGCGTGTTTAACTGTATGCACATGAATAGTTAGTCTCACTGACTAATGTGGGACTGTTTAAGATATGAAAAGTTCATTATTTTCAGGACCCAGGCCATCATCACAAAGACAATTTAATAACTGCATTCATATTGTTTAAATATCTGTTTGAATGTTGCACATTCCTGGAGAACAAAATGGGGCAAAAAGTCTACCCATAAAGTGTGTTACTATCCATAAAGTCACTTTTCCTCCTGTAAACACTGGTTCTAAAATGTATTTACAGCTGTTGACTTTCCCCGCGTGTTACTCGTATCATAAAAAATACGTCTTCAAAACATCCTCTCCCTATTTTTTAATCCTACCAAAGCAAAAATAGATACTTTAATAGAAAAATACAAGATAAAAAATATCCTAAAAATAAAACGTTAGCATGGAATGTCATTTTTACATAAAAAAGATCCCCTTTTGAATTGCCTCAGCTATACAAACACTTTCATATTTACAACTTTGGATGCAATCCTGTGCTCACTGAAGTTAATGGGATTTTGCCATTGACTTCACTGGGAACAGGAGCAGGCTCTACATGGAGTATACTTGCCTCTCTGAAATGTCATGGCAGTGGAGAGAAAAGAGCATGATAAAACATATCAGATTGAGGAATTAGCCAGTCCTCTTCAGAGGCCTGATTGTCTTCTCTCCATTTCACACCAGTGAAACTCCTCAGCCTTCACTGGAGTTTTTCCTAACTCCCAGCACCTAAGAGGGAGAATCAGTGCTTTTGATTGTGATATGACACAAACAAGGAAAAAACCAGGTTTTGTGTGTTTCTACCTGCCTGACTTTCCCAGTGGAGTTAATCACACTCAAGTGGAGTTACACCCAAGTGCCAGCTCCCTCCCAGAACTAAGCTCCATATGACCAATCTTCTATCCCCTGTAATCAATGGCAATGAGTCAGTGATGCAGGATCATACCCCAAATTAATCCCTTTGTTCCTTTTGACAGCAACCAGCATCTGTGCCTGTGAAACCACAGCTGATACCCATGGGTGAGATGCAATTAAGGAAGGAGGTGGTAGGAGCTAAAAAAAAAAAAAGGAACAGAATGAGATATTCCCCATCAACTAAACCCAGATCCGCTGCCCTTAATATATGCATTAGAAATACTGTCTTTACATATTAAGTACATCCTATAACATCAAACTGCATAATTTTCTTTTTTCATGAGATGAAAGGCCATGTGGCATAATGTGATTAGTAAATCATTCCTGAGCTTCTGAACGAAATTAAGACAAAATTACTGCTTGAAAGAGTGAGTTCTTCAAGAGCCTCTTCTCTTTACACTGATGTCTTTGGTTGTGTCCTTTTCCCTAATGCTTTTTTCCCCCTGGAAGAATGGGATTCTTCTTCTTCTTTATGCAGCAGAAAAATGAGACCTAATGGAGTCTTCACGTAGCTGCCGATGTTTCCCCATGTTACAGTCCTCCTGTCGAGTTCGTCTCTCAATAGTTATTCTGTATTTCTTTCTGCATGAAAGGAGAGGAACAGAGTGAGAAATCCTTCTCCAGCTATAGGATAACAGGAGTTCTCTTATAAAGCATGCCTGTAGGGGACAGCTGGGTGCCAGTTGAAAAATGAAATGTGGCAGAATGTGAAACCCTGGTCAAAGATTAAAGTAGTTTGCCTCAAAACATTTTACCCAAGCTCAAGAATGCCTGTTAATTTCTATACGGCAGCCTCAAAGCACCAAGACACAGACGTTTGCTTCTTTGAAAATTTCTGATCTAAGTGATTAGGAAGTTTTTGTGAAGTGTCATGTGAACTGTGTCACATCA
This sequence comes from Psophia crepitans, assembly GCA_013399095.1. NCBI lineage: Eukaryota > Metazoa > Chordata > Aves > Gruiformes > Psophiidae > Psophia > Psophia crepitans. Next base: position 85,265 of record VWZZ01003693.1, on the reverse strand, counting down.
CTGCTTCATACTGATCAAAGCCAAATTTCTTT
>VWZZ01003693.1:46687-85203 GCA_013399095.1 Psophia crepitans | reverse complement strand
CACTTTCTGCAGAGTTCAAACAACAGATCTGACTCCTTGTTCAGTTGCATTTCTCACTGAAACTATGTATGAACTAATTAATCCTCCCATCTTCCCCCGAGAAAGCTACTATGTTTGTAATGTTAGAGGAGGCAGTATGATAAATTAACAAGAGGGATGTAGAGGATAGATAAGAAATAAATACAATTGCTAATGTATCAGACAGTCTTTCCTGTGTGTCTTCCTCCAGGGCCTTTTGAAGAATTCTCTTATGTTATTTTATACATCAAACAAGCCCTCTGACTGCCTTTCAGTTTCCCTTTTAGTACCCAAATCTCCCCCAAAATCATAAGATTCACATTTATATTTTATGCATTTATGCTTCTACTCAGTTTCAGGACCAATTTTTCAGAAGGGCACTAGTCCAGCCTCATGTGCATACCGTACTCCTTGTGCAGATGCATGACAAAAATCTTATATACCACAGAAAGGTTTACCTCACTTGCATACGTAGCAGTAAGAGCTAGATATGTAGCAGTGGAAGAATGATTTTCAAAATACCAAGGCTTTAATATGGATAACATGGTTCAGTAGAAAACGGGAACCTTGTTGCAGCCTTCCAGTACCTGAAGGGGCCTACAAGAAAACTGGCGAGGGACTGTTTAGAGGGGCAAGTATGGACAGGGCAAGGGGTAATGGCTTTAAGCTGAAGGAAGGTAGATTTAATTAGATGTTAGGAAGAAATTCTTCCCTGTGAGGGTGGTGAGGCCCTGGCACAGGGTGCCCAGAGAAGCTGTGGCTGCCCCCTCCCTGGAAGAGTTCAAGGCCAGGTTAGATGGGGCTTTGGGCAACCTGGTCTAGTGGGCGGTGTCCCTGCTCATGGCAGGGGGGTTGGAACTAGATGGTCTTTGAGGTCCCTTCCAACCCAAACCATTCTATGATTTTATGAACAAATTCTGAAAAGATTCCCCAGACATTTTTGTCTGTATCAGTAGGCTCCAAAATAACTTGAAAAACCTATGTTCTTTTATGTATTTAAATGTCAGATCCTTCCACAGGCCAGAACATGCACAAGGACAGGTCCACACTTAAGAAATGTAGCTCTTTAAGTTTAAATCCTTTCAAAGCTACATATCAGAATTTCCACCCAGACCTTTTAACAGTTTGCATGCATGCTCAAAACTGTGTTTGCATGCTCACTTGTGGTAATTATGGATCCAAACGAGATGTACTCAGAAGGAACAAATACAGTTTGAAAGGTACAGAAGCTGCAGGGGCAAAGTAGTTCCAGGCACACAATTGCTAGGCCTGCATTTTCTGAAAACTGACCCGTACATCTTGGTATGTTTCACACGTTTATTCTAATGGTGGAATTAGACGGTTGTCTCTATTACTGCTTTGAGCAAATGCAATCAGATCTCCAAGGTGAAATTCACCTGTGTCTTTAGATGTCTCCAATGTGCAGAACGATCTGACAGTACCAGTAGCGTCCTTCAGTAAATGGAGAGAAACAAGCATTTCTAAAAGGCGTTCTTCTGACCCATTTTAGCTTTTACATGAGGATGACATGAACCACACCGAAAAAACCTGCTCATTTCTTCCCTCTGACCAGAAATACAAAGACTGGGTGTTGAGCTTAGGTGTGTACATCTTCTTTTACAGACACTCACATTTTGCTCACATAGATTTCCAAACCAAATCTTTGTGTCAGATGACAAAGAGTTTAAGTCCTGTTCCTATAATATTGCTGTGCATAGTTTTAGATCAGTCTCATTTCTTGTCCTCACATTTCAATTTCCTCCCGATAACAGCAAGGCTAAATAATACACCTAAAAATTATCATCTCAGATTCAGAATATAAAAAGATACAAGAGCCTCAGATGACATGCAACAAAAAGATGGAATGGTATTATTTTTTTTCTGTTAAAGACAGGCTTTAATCGATCCCAGCTAACTTTTCTTGTCTCAAACCCCAACAATATATTGCAGCAGCACCAAACACATACAAGAATAAAATCACCCTGCAGAATTTCAGTTTTAAGCACCTGATGAATAATCCTGGTTCACGGATCTTTTGAAACCCTGGAGGTATGCTCGTGAACTGAAGCAGTTTTTTGTTGTTTCATTTTGTTAACACTTTTTTATAAATAAATACTTTTATTGGATAGAATTATTTGATTCTTACAGGCAGAGTTAATTCTATTCTCCTATCTGCCATTTCTCTTTCATAGCATAAGAGGATAAATTACAGTATAACTATATGCATCATACTATATTATATTCTGTTGAACATGTATAACTGATTTATTCTATCAATGTAGGATCAACCCTCAACACACTAGATTTGCTGACTAGCAGCATTAGAATTATTTTACTTAAATAGGAATAAAACACTGATCACCCTGCACTGACCTCAGCTTATTAAGTTAAATGCACAGCTTTGAAATCCAATTGCTCTGTTATACCAAAATAGAATTCCCTTTCTAGCTTCCAGTAAAATTCCACTCAATACTGAAAAACTAAGCACGGTACCAGGCAAGTGACAGAAATCTCTTGCATTATCACAGCCTGCACAATTGTGCTGGCAAGGAGTACCAAACAAAGAAGGCTTTCAAGGCCAAGGCACGTTACTAAAGCAACCATAAAAGACTGGAACTCACTGGAATTACTTCCACGAGTACAGTTACTCACAGACATAAGGGGTTACAGGATGAGGCCCCGAGTCAACAAAATTATTTGGATATACACGGAAGGACAATCAAAGTGTGTTCATTGCCTTTGATGGGAATGTTACCACAGATGATTATGTGACTCTCTGCCTCCCATCAAGGATGTGCTGCCAGGAGCTGAGAGGTTTGGATGCTGAGTAAAGAGTTTACAGAACTCTGAATGAATTGCACTAACCTGAAAAAGTAAAAAGCCATTAACAATCCTGCTCCAAGCAAGGCGCCCACAACTATTCCTGCAACTGCTGATTCTCCTAGACCACCTGCTTGAAAAGGGGAAAAACAATCAATCAGGGCTCATATTAAGAAATATATGCATTCACATATTGGAAAATATACACAACTAGGAAATGACTGACCAATATCAGATAATAACTGAAGCCTTTCAGAGCTCAAGACTCCATGGGAACCTCTTCCTTAGCTTCAGTTTCTACATGTTTACCTTTTGTCCTTGCTTTCCTTGGGGTTAAACAAGCCCCCAGGATCAGTGTCAGATGAAGACACAGTTCTAGAGATATGATACACAGGAATGTTGTTAGGAAACTGGTCTGGACAGCTTGGTCTGAATCATAACACAGACTGGGATTACAATGATGCACAAAATAGGAATCAGCACTGAAAATGACCCAAGACATTATAATAGAAACAAATTCATTTTACCTGGCTTAGCACCGCAACCCTCTATCACCAAGGGTTATTAACACGACTGTACGATTATCCAGCAGCTCCTCTTTTTTTTTTTTTTCTTTTTTTTTCCTGAACCTATGCTGTTTCAAGTTGAAGCTATATGACCTTCGCCTTGCTCCACATCTCAACAGAGGCAGGGCAGGGACACAGTGGCTGAAGGGGAGCCCAAATACTGACTGCCACTCTGCAACGTGCAGGACAGCTGCAGATCAACAGCATTTTCATGGGGGTGCAGCCTGCTCCCTTTCCCATGCCTACCTGGGTTTGTGGAAAGGAACAGAAGAATAGTAAGAAAATTAAACTGCTCCCTTCTTTTCATTTATCCTTGACCTTTTGAGGATATTTTGTCCATACATCAGGATGCGTGGAAGGAAGAAGGTGCATAGCTAAACCGTGCTTATCATAGAGGATATGGCTTGGAAATAGTCTCTACAGAATGTGTCTACACACAGGTTTTTCAGGGATCGAAGATTTATCAGGCTGCAGATACCTTTTCACTGCAGGACTAGCAATTTGTTTTCTGTGAAAAGCTAAGACCACCTTTGCCACTGAGGCACCCATCATCTTCCTATCCTTACCTTCTGCAACAGGTCTGCAAAGTCAGTATGCTGGAAAACAAGGACACCATCTCTGAGGAGAGTAGTCCCAGCCTTCTGGATTCACAGGTGTTGCCCCATTCAACTGAATTCACTTCTCAGACTACTGGCCCGCTCGCAGTGCCTTCTTATAGCACTAAAAATCATTCTGCACTGGGAGAATGCTGCTCCCATCAGCACTGACCACCTCAGCTGCTAATTATCAACATGATTTTTCTCTGTCTGGGGTTTCAGTTACATCCTTCTTTCTGGCTAAAAAAGATTTTACCTTTTAGCCCCTGGAAAATCCAAAGGCCTCCAGGGCCCCAGGCTGTGCATCATGATTACGGTCATGTTTGAGTTCAGGAAAGTGATTCAGACCACGTACTACCCAAGGCTGCCAGGCATTAACTTCCTAAACAGTCAGCAGAGAGACATAGTCATGATGTCTCAGTTAGACAATTCTACTAAGCACTTTAATATGGCCTGTTATGTTGCATCACCACATGGATTCGTCTTTCTGACAGCCTGGGCAGAAGCATTAAGTCACTAAACTTACATGATTTACACGGTGTATTGTTTGTGTGCTCGGAACCTCGGTTTTCATCCAGTCGCAGCCTGCCGTGATTCCAAGGATATTTCACATTTGATCGAATTTCAAAACGCCCCTGCTTTCCATAGTAGTCCCCAATCACCTATGCAAGAAAAGAAAGGAATGGAAAGATTTTGCTATAAACTTAGGGAAGTAAAACAAACAGGAGAGAGGCGTCACTCACTTGGACTGCTGTGGTAGGATGCTGAATCACTGACAGCAGGGCTGAAGGGGTCTGTGGGAGGTTATGTAGTGCGTGCCCTGCCCCAGGGCAGGATCGGCTGAACAAAAGCATTTCTGACAGATCTTTATCTTAAAAGCCTACAAGATGGAGACTTGACAATTCCTGTAGGCAATTAATCTGGTACTTAGCCATCCTTACTGTCAGTGGTTTTCCCTAATGTGTAACCTGTATCTCCATTGTTGTAATTATCCATCACTACTTACTCAACTGCCAGTGGATGCAGAGACTCTTCCTTTCTGAAACATCCCTTGACATCATCACAGGCTCTTATCTGGTCTGCCCTCAGGCCTCTCTTCTAATATAAACTCAGTACACACCATTTTTTTTAACCCTTTGAATATTCCTCCTGCTCTCCCTGGGCTTTCTTCAGCGCTTGATAGTGGGTTGAGCGCTCAGGACTGTGACCCAGCTAAGTGAAGTATCATTTCAAGTACCTTGCGTGCCGAGGCCCCCAACTACACACTCCAGAGCCAACTTTTCTATTTTGCAAGGATCATGTTCAGCTAAAATTTTCAAATCTTCTGAAGAGCCGAGAGAGAGCCTGTTGTTCTCTACCTTGCATTTCTGCAGTTGTTGATATTTACACAGAAAGGGACTTCCATGCTTATTATTCTGGTACCATGGACTATTATTTCAGACTAATTGATCAAGATAATTTTGAATTTCAGTCCTGTCCTCAACAGTAACCCCAAGCTTTAGTCAAGATAATGTAAGTCGAACCTACTGCAAAGTTGCAGGACTAAATTGTGCTAACAGCAGTTGGTCACTCATCCGAAAACAGTTCCAAATAAATCTATGTACAGTAATAAAGGCCAAATATCATGCCACTGAAGTAGTCAGAAGCGATGGCAGAAGCATACCAAAAGACATATTTGGCCTACCATGGACAAGAAACATCTATTAATACTCTGGGTTTAGAACTCAAGACATTGGTAGCCTGTTCAAATCTTTCACCTAAATTTCATTTTGGAGGGAAAGAGTTAAAAGACAGATAACAATTGCCCTGGTTAGATACACTAATGTACATTTCACACCAAATAAAGAGGCTAATTTCTCTCCCAGTTTTGCAATTGGGTGATAAATCCTTAGAACAAATACTTTTTTTTTAACCTTGTTCAAAAATAAAGGCAAATTCAGTCAACTTGCAAAAAGTAGAGGGAAAAAATCTCAGAGACCATTTGCAGGCAGCAGACCATTAATTAGGAGATTGTTTAACTTATCAAACAGGAGTGGGAGAGTCATCTACCAGCAGGGCTTACTAAATATGAAGGCATGCAGAAAGGCTTAAGAAGAACAAATAGCGATGAACAGCGACCAGACGGATTCAGATCAGGAGTAGGACATAGATTTTTAAAGAGAAAGAGTGGTTTAACAGTGAAATAAACACCAAGGGAGCAAGTGAGGTGGTCCCTGCTCTTCAGTGTCTCTAAATGAAAAGCGAGTATCTGTTACTGTGTGAGCTTCAGTCACATGCAAGGGTAAGAAAGCTGCCTGACTCTCATACAGCAGAGGTCAGACTAGGTGATCTGATGTTTTCTTCTAGCTTTAAAATCTGTGAATGGACCTGGGAAAACAGCTCTGCCCAAACACCCATTCATCTGGCTCAGTTCAGCTAAGAAACATTCTCGTAAGGATAGAAGAAATCAGCACAATGAATAAAACAATGCATCAAAGAAACAATGCTTTTAGAGTGAGGCATGAGGGTAGAAATGAATGCAGCAGACCTAAGTAATAAGTAATCCCACATAAAATATGTTAATAGCATGTATATTTGCATGTGTCATAAACAAAGCAGAGGGAAATTAAAATCAGCAACACAGAATCATAAAATCATAGAATCATTAAGGTTGGAAGAGACCTCAAGGATCATCTAGTTCAACCGTCCCCCTACCACCTATTACCCTGTTAAAGGGAGAAATGTAACATCAAAGAAATGAAAGATATTTTAAATTGCAAGTGAAGAAGCAATGGAAGGAAGGCTAGGAGAGGGGAATTAAATTGATAAATGAGATAAAAAGCTAACAGACTGAACAAACAGAAGAGATACAAATTATTCAAATCAAAGTTATCCCAACCAATACCTACTCCTAGCTTCAATTAATGATTACTATTCCTACCTGTGGGAGTGTCTGCAGTTTACTGCTGGAGTTTTTCAGTCACTTTTGCACACCAAAACACACTAGACATTCATTTTAAAAGGCTTCCTGAGTCTGTCTCTGACACACCACTGACAAGAACAATAACATCACCAGATTCAAATCCGCATGTAGAAATGTCCAGCTCAGATTACTGCTGCTTTACGCTTCAGCTTGATGAAGCAGGGGAGGCCAGCAACATTTAGGTTGATGCTGACTCTGCAACTACCAGAAGCTGTATGCTACAGCTAGAGTTTGGGCAATGTATGTGTTAATAAACTCAATCCAGTCATGCGGCTGGTGTTATTTCTCACAGACTGTTTTTCACAGTGGTGAAAATAACTCATGTGGTGTATATAAAGCCCTCTGATTAAAACATCTCTTAAGCAAGGTGCTCAGATCTTACTGCCTTGAGTGCAAGGTCTACACTCCTGCCTGTGGCTGACCACTGGGTAAGATTAAAATACCTGTACTCACTGTGTTTATAGATCAGGGTAACTCATACAACCTTGCTACTACAAGTACTTAGCTAGCATGTGATATTTCATCCTTTAGATTTTAAAGACTCTAGCATCATGTGAAGAAAGACATGTGCTGCTAAAGACAAGAAGTTAAGAAAGTTTAAAAAAAAAAAGAATAACTACTTCAAGATAATTTTTTACAGAAAAGATTTGGCCCCCAGATTGACAAAATTACGCAATACCCTTTTAACATGTATATTAAATACACAGGTGTCCACCAAGTACACAGATGATATCACATTACACTGGCTACCTAATCAGTGTCCAGCCACAACGGTGTTTGTTTCCTTACCTCCTGGGTGCCTGCCTCTGGGTCCGTCATTCCTATCACAGAGAAATCCCCGTATCTGTCTCCGTTGGCATCAATGGACACCTGCCCTGCAATGCCTAAAGAATGGCATGTGAGGAATTAGAAAATTTAATTAGTTAAAATACCGAGCCTTTCCAAGAAAAACAAGAAAACAGTGGACAGGTTTTTACAGACTGATATGACAGGAAATCTCATCAGTCTCCCAGCATTTTTGTTGGCATTCCAGAAGAAATTGTAATTTCATCTCGATGTCTGCATTCCTGAATTCTTAACATTTCTCCTTTTTAAATATCAAATGTGTAAAACTGTTTGGGGAATACGTGAGAAAAACCTAATCCGAAAGCCAGCATGCGAGAATAAAACACAAACATATTTAACGTGAATTATTTACAGAGACTTTAACACTGAAATATCGAACAATGCCTCGGTAAGGAGAATTCAGCTCATGTGCTGCAGAAGATGCAGGGGTATAGCCCTACACCCTGCAGACTGACGGGACTGGTGCACCCACACAGACAGTCCAGTGCTGTTTCCATCTGACGGGATACTGGAGGGGGCATGGACAAGGGGCACCATGTGCACTACATAGGCATTAAGTCCTGCATTCATTTACATAGGACTAACTGCATCACACAGTACTGTTTGTTTTATATTTGTAGACCCTCAGCTCGCTTCCTTCCTTTACAAGTTCTAGGAAACTTCAGGGAAACTGAGAGTCGTAGACTCATATGATAACTCAAGTTTGAAAGGCCTTCAGGAGGTCTTGAGTCCAACCTCCCGCTCAGAGCAGGGTCAGCCAGGAGGTCAGAATAGGAGGATGCTGAAGGTTTTATCTGGTCTTCAAAACCTCCAAGGATAGAAACTGCACAACCGCTCTGAGGCAACTTGTTCCAGTTGTCATGGTGAACAAACACTTCCCTGTATTCAGTCTGGACCCCTTCTTTCAATGAATGCCCTTGTGTACAAAAAGCATGGCTCCAACTTTTTGTGGTGTAAGTCAAACAGGTTCTTAAAATCCATCAAACAATACCGATTAATTACGATGAAGACATTGTAAGACTTTGCTGATACGCTTTATAATCTCAGATGTTCTCAAACGCAATCCTCTGCTGCCTGACACCAAATACAGCCATTTACACTTGAGCAAGTCAAATGGGCATCATTACACACCCATGTTACACCAACTACATGACCAGACCAGGCACAAAGCAACAGAGAATCAGGTTCTCAGTGACTGTAAGTCAGAAGAGAGAGGTCAGCTATTTAGCCAAATTCCCCTTAACATATCTAATGATTGTAAACATGCAACAGATAAACACACCTCCATTTATCTTGTCTCTGTTCCCACTCAGTGATGTCAGGAATGTTTAAACTTACTGTGATTTTCAAAACATGTAGTGATCATCAAAAGTTTATTGTCAAGCATTTGTTTCATTATAACAGCACAGTAATCAAACAACCGCCAATTTGATTACTGCAGGAAAACAGAGGGTGTAAGAACCACTTGGCTGTGAAAGGACTGGAAAAGGCGACTACAAAGCACTGCAACATCCTTGCCTGCATGGCAATTTGGATTCTGGATCTGATGGGCAGCATTAACTGGTACAGCAGTTAAATTAATGTCATTAATGAAACTGGAGTTCTCATCATCGAGGCCTGCAAAACTTTAAATGAATTATCAAGATTCAGTCCTGCAGTAGGGTCTGGTGGGTTACGAGAGGAGCTTACTGGCAGAATTAAGGGAGGTAATTTTCCTAAAAGGACTGGCTTGCAAGACATCAAGACAAAGGCCACTTTCAGAATCAGTTTTATCCTTGTAAATTATGTCCAGTAAAGTGCTGCCACGGAGAGGAGACAGCACGACTTACACGGCATTTTTACCTTTCCAACAGCACCCTCGCAGCACAACCTGACAGCTACGTTTTCAGAATAGCTGTGACAGGTCAGCCAGCAACACTAAACTGATTTTTACAACTGGAGATAGAGAACACTTTTTCCTCCTGACTGGTTTCACAAGAAAGGTACGAGAATCAACCGTGTAACCTGCATGGAGCACATGGTACTGCACAAGACTAGCATGGGCACACCAGGTGGTGGCTTCCTGGAGCAGAGAAGTAGGAGTAGAGGAAATACAAGCAGGCTGTGCTGGGGCATCTGTTCATATACAGGATAACCAAACAGTGAGGCGAATCCTTAGACACCAGATCCTTCTGCTAAAACGGTGTTTTGGGAAGCCATGGATGTGCAGGGAGTTAGTGGGACATCAATCATAATCGCCAGCTGGTGCAGAGCTCCTTACAGTATGACTGCAACCAGTGTAACTTAAAGCAGCTCCTGTGTTGCCTTAAGCTGTCCTGGGGACCCTTTTGCCTTGTGCTCAGGCCACAATTTGAGAACAGAAAAGAGATTTGGAGCTGCTGTCCTTCTTGCCTTCATCCACTATTTCCAGTGTGTTCTTAGAGCACAGAACCTGGCCACTGAGGTTTTTCTTATACATTCAAATTAATCATTCACTTCTTATCTATCTAGGGGAAATGTTCCCTTCTCTCAGGCATTTCCATAGGAAATCTTGCCAATCCTACACTAAAAGACTGGAACGTTCTAAGAGACAGATGGGAATATTATGAAGAGATGGATGGGAATATTCTAAGAGATGACAGATGAATCCAATAATCCTGAGTTTCTTTACAACAATCCCTACCTGGCAAAAGCACTCACATCACTTTGCATGAGCAGGGTGACATACAAGTGACAGTTGCACTTGGAATTGCAGCCTACAGGATTAGGCACAGAAAGGCACAGAAAGGCTGTTCGGCTGACGTCTCTGAGATAACACACACAGCTCCTGAAGGGAGGCTGGGGGAAATCCTTCTAGGCTCAAAGGAGCCCCGTCAAGAAACACAAAAAAACCCCTGGCACCTGCTTGCTTCTATCCATTCCCAGGCTTTTAAGATAAAAAAGTCAAATGGAAAAAATTAGGCAATCTCAGAGCTAATAGATGCACATGAGCAAAGTGAGCTGCTGTAATCTTTTCAAAAACAAAGAAGGAGCCTGAGAAAATTATTGGCATTTCTTTACAACATCAGTGAGGGTCATTAAATTGTTATGAGTTTTCTGAACTGAGTAAGACCTCAAGGGTTGGTATAAAAAAAAAAAAAAAAGTCAGATTGGTGAGGTATGTGAGTCAGTCTTAAAGATATATATGGTTTCGTATTATTTCCCTCTCATTTAAGAGAGGAACAGGCATGGGTCCTTACTGCGCAGAAAACAAAGTCCTGAACTTTTCTGACTCTGAAAGTTGGAATGCTATATTAATTCTTACCTTCATATGTTCTGTTCCGTGTTTGCTGAACAATTTTTTCCCCATCTTTCTTACTGAAACCAAACTTCAGGACTTCCTGTAAAGCTAGAGCATAAAGAAGAATAGCATCATGGAATCCTTCCACAAACATGTTCACCTAAAAAAAAAAAAAAAAAGAAAAAAAAAGCAATGGCAATTGATGCATGAAAAACTTTTCTTCCCTATGGAGATGATTAACTAGAAGGAATCTCCAAATTAACCAAAATTACTAATTTGGAGGGTTATTTTCTTAACTGCTGGAACACAAAGGAATGTATCTCAAAACAACCCATGGGGAAAACAGCAACTTTTGACCCATTTTTAAAAACAGTTAACCACTATCTGCTATTCTGAACATTCAAATCACACTTTAATGTTGTGTCTGAATAACTCTGCAGATAGGGAAGAAATTTGCAGATCACATTTCCCATGCCCAGATGCACAAATTCTGCAGCTGACCACATGACATTCTGTAGGGTGCTGAGCACCCTCATCCCACAGCACCACCAACTATGTCCCCCTCTCCCTGCACAAAGGACTTAGCACCTCTCAGGATTGGGAAGTATGTTCTGCCACGATTTTTTTTGGAGACCGCAGCTGGTGGATTTGCTTGTTTAACGATTACCACTTCCATTCTGGCCCTTGTTCAGCTGAGCATCTCTCCACTATCAAATAAGCTATGGAGGAAACTACTTACCCTCTACAGTAATGCATTCTCTGTAACTGCCAGGAGAACAGTTTCCTGTCCTTTACAGTTTTTTCAGTAAATGACATGAAATGAATTAAACGTTGCTTTCTAATCCTAATATAAAAGAAGACTGCTGCCAACCAGCATTGCCCCCCACGAGTATATGCAGGCGACCTACAGCTTTTGAATTACCTCACTGTGAGTAACAACATTTAAAAGCAGAGCGCTGCAGAAACATTACACGTTTGTTCAGACTGGTGTGCTTCAGTGATGAAGCAACCATTATTTTATGAACTGAATTCAGATGGAGACCCACCAGCAGAAGCAGGCACACATGGCTTGAGCAGCACAGGTATTCCTCTTCTCAAAGCACCTAAAAAAAAAACAGTAGTCCCTTAGAATTAATTATCTTTTAAGCTGCCAGAAAGATGTTCCCACTTGCCCAGTTGCATTACAATGGAAAAGCTCCTGACTCCTAGCAAAGGTGAAATCAACGACGGTAACACACTATGGGGTCTGTTATTGCCGTTACCAGTGAACACCTCACCTCTACAAACATTCTCCTGGATAGAAACATTGGTTTATCTTCCACTTCAGTATATCTAAACAATTTAAAATATTGGTAAATAAAGTGCTACTCAAACTCTTCACAGTTTTAGCTGGACATTAAAAATGTTAAAAGATAAAAACATGCAGCCAGTTAAGTAAATAACTGCTTCACAGATAAAAAGTATTGCATAGTCTATTGGCTAAGCCGGACTAACTAGGCCTCTGGTAATGTAATTACATGCAAGACATTCCTTCACTCTTAAACTAGTTGCTAACAGTAAGGAGACTTTTGGAATTATTTACTGATAATACAGAAGTTTACGTTGTTCTGGCATTTAAAACTGGACTCTTAGATAACTCCAGTCTATGTTTCATTAAGAAAATGCACCACAAGTTTAGGGTACGAGCCCCCAGGAGGCGCAGAACAGCTCAGTCCGACAGCTGAAGACCAGAAGGCAGCTGCAGTTATTTTGATCTAAGGAGAAAGCATGAAAGAAGAGGTGAAAGTCAGGCTTTTGGTGGAATAACAAGAGCTGACGGACAGAGTGCACACTAGGACAGGCTTTGCCAGCAGGGGGTTTAATTTTTCAGAATTGAAAAAAAAAAAAAAACCCAAACCAAGAAACCACAAAGCTCAACAACTGCTTTATGTGCCAGTGCTAGAGTCCAAGTGGCCTGTGGATGATCAAACATGGGCTGTCTCAATGTGACACTCATTTTCTCAGGAAAGAAATGAGTCTCTCTAGTTGCTTTACCTCCCTGCTGGCTGATTTACAGCTTGTGGCTGTCATCCATTTCAAGGAAAGCTATTTGTCACTTCCTTTGTCCATGGCAGAGACCTCTCAGTGTAACACAGCAACCTTCAAAATCCATTTTGTCAGCTAATTTGCTGAATCTGAAACCTACCCGTGCCACCAGCCTGAAAACCCTCCTGCAGACCCTGCAGATGTGCCAGACAAGCCCTGTCAAAACGCACTTGGCAGTTTTGGCGATTAGTGCCACAGCCCCCAGCCTTGATTCTTGGCCAAAAGCCCTGACATTACAAACAAAAAAATCACATTAGAAAATGATCATCATATCATCTGTGCCACCACTGAGTTTCTCTCACGCAAACCCAAGCATTTTATCTTACATTGACAAGGAAGGTGAAACTGCTGGTAATTTCAAATCTTCTTCTCTCAAGTTTACTGTTTGCAGGTGAGACTGCACCTACACTCCCCTGCCAAACCATATGTGGGGCACATCGGTTACTTCTCACATTATTCCAGGAACGTGTTCAAGCACCAGTTCTTGAAAGGGGATACAAGATGCCATGAAGGGCATAAAATTGTCCTGCACATCATCTTGCTTGATCGTTTAGAAGTTGCCACGATCCTAGACAGAGAATGGGCAGCACGATGTGTAGGACTGCTCTAACCTCAAAAGGAGAAAATATTGGAGATGAGAGGAATATTACAATGCAAAGTAATGGCTGCTGATAATTTTGAAGGGACTGCTCTTTCTTCACTCCATTTTCCACCCGTACAGAGCTCACTCATGTTCATTTTGCAGCCCAGTAGCCTGTGACTGTCTACAATAGATACCTGAGTAAAACCAGGACAAAATTGTTCCACCTGATACCACCCCTGACTTTAATTAGAGCAGTGTCCCAAGCCACATATAGTCCCAGGACTTCCTCTCTGGACAATATTAACTGTTAACTATATCTCATGTACCTCATGGGCATGGAGGATTTTCTTTCTTTCTTCTTTTTTTATTACTTTAACATAGCTTCTATTCTACATTCAGTCCTATGATGAAACATCCACCTATCAGAAATTATGAAATGGACTGATACCAAATTTTCCTCCAATTTTTTACTTTCCTCCAATTTTCACTTTTTGGCCTGCGTTTACTTGAATTTTAGAATACCTGACAGTAAAAATAAATAATACTTACAAAAAAACCATCCTTCCTTTGCGGCAGGAAAGGGGTTAAAATGGGTTAGAAGTATATGTTCCATGAACGTGTCAAACATGGACCAGAGTAAATGTGAAGATGTCTCCACAGATTGCTTGAAGGCTTGGCAATTAATACTGTGCAGTTCAATAATAGACAGCCCTCAGGACAAAACTAAACAGATTACAAAAGCTATTAAAGATCCACTAGTCTTGTAGGTAATTAACAGTTCTTTGATTTGAGCTCCAATAAAAAGCAGAAATTTTTTATTACAGTATTTTCTGTTTTGACTTGCGCTGTTTTTTAGTTACAGGTGTGAGCTGAGCTCCAAATGCTGCAATCATAATTTGCATATCAGGTCCACTAAAATGTTGCAGTCCCTGACCTGTACTGCACAGCAAAGCCACCTCTCAACGTACGCCGTCAGCATCGTGACTGGCAGCAGAGAAGCTGCCAGGTTTCCTGAGCATCTTTGGAGGCTGCAACACAATATGTTGGAACCCCTGTGCTGAGATACCTTCCATATTACTTTCAGTTCCATTCAAGGTACACCGTAACCAAAACGCAGGTAAGCTAACTGCATAGCTAGACGAGATAAGCATACATTTGTGCCTGTTATTTTCCTACCTTTCTAATCTAATTAACCACCCTCCATTGCAAAAAACCCTCTCCATAGAAATCACATGAATAAATTTTACACCGTTCAAAGTTATAGTTCCCCAAGCAGCTATAGTGTGACCACACTATTCATATATACCAAGGTGTTAACAGCATACACAGCAATGCAAAATACTACCGACGTGGAAGACGGCCAAGCTACAGCTACGCAGGATCCATAATTTTCCATATCCTGCCCCGTGACTGTTAAGTAAGCTTGTTCTCTTCCATCTGGAACTTCCCAGCTCTGAATCACAGCAATTACAGCAATTCATACCACTTCAGTGCTAGGTGGGCAGGATCATCGTTACTTTTCCTCAGCTGCAAAAGCAAACAGCTAACATTCCCCAAATTGGGTGTCTCTGCATCTACTTCCCAGTACAGCCACAGTGATTTTCAAGTTGTCAAACTGTAGTCCCAGACAAAATCAGTGAGGACCCTGGGGGATTGCACAGGACACACTCAGACTCTGTGCAAAAATCTTACCAATTTACATACTTGACATGATGCTCAGGTGAGCTGACGTCCACTGAAAGTCCACTGATGTTTCACCCTCTTTCAGGTTAGTCCACAAGAATGAAACATTGAGCAATCGAGTATAGAATTTTGATGCTACAATCACATGAATCTCATCTGTCCTTGGGATTATGAATACTGTAAATGAACTCTCACAAATTTCAGCAATACTGTGTTATACTATAAAAATATAGCATGACACAGCAAAAATGTGGCAATAAAGATCAAACACAGGAACTGTATTTCAAATATAGATATGCTACAATGTACTTCAAGCCAATCTCATGCCAAATTGGTTAATCTACTTTATGACTATGAACTTCTGTGGCATGGCAACACATCTTACAGTTTAGGTAGATGTTTTCCTACTATTGTATTCTTTTTCAATGTATCTCAATAAAACAGTCTTTTTCTAAGCATTTGTAAATTAACTCTCAGTTCTCTTTTTTTAATCCTTCCCAACCAAGCCAGTTATAATTAACAGTCCTTCCTTTATGGGCTTTTCCAAGAAACCCTGACATAGCTAACTTTTTTACATGCGTTTCTGGACACGTATCCTTGGTTGTCTTCTGTCGACTGACTCACTAACCAGCAATGTACTCTTCACTTCATTTTAGAGCAGGGACTTTTCTCTTTGATACCATTTGCTGCTGTCACACACTCCCATTCAAGACACCACCGCTGCTGATGTGGTTGTTACAAGTACTCCTTTATGCTCCTGGGATGCCCAGGGGCCCTCAAATGAGTTGCTGTGTTCCTGGTCTGAGCTGCACAAAACCAGAATAAGGTGCTCATGATCCCTTTACAGTAGACAGTAGGCAAATACAGATGATTTGGTTTTAACAATTTTCTTGTTTTTAAAAGATCAACTGTGATTGATACAAATTGGTTTTCTGTTCAATTTTCAGTTTGCATAAACTCAGCGAGTTGACAGAAGAGAGATGTATGTTGAGAATCACTGGAACCACTTCCATCAACTCTGAATGGAAGTGAGACATGGACTGAGAATCTGAAGCAGAGGAAGGAATATCCTCACATTTGAACATGACTTGCAAATACACAAAGTGCATTTCAAACCAGTAATCCGGTTTCAGCTTTGCAGTAATTTATTAGCCCTACTGCCACTAACACTACTGCATATCGTCCTGCGTATTACCATCATAACACGACTGCATAGCTCTCATTAACACACTGCCCAGCTCCTCAAATCCTCACGTGATCTCTTAATGCCACTATACAACTGAAACTCAGAGAGTTCCTAAATCTCACCTATAGATAAGAGCTACTCCTATGCATCTGGGCTGGGATTTCAGGGACTCCAAAGTAAAACAGAAGCAAAGTCACAGGATTCACCCATAGCTAGCTGTCACGAACAGCACATCTGGGAGTGCGCACAGACGTGGATACATGACCCGACCTGCTACCACAGAGGTCACATCACTGTGAAACCAGCCCAGCAACTGGAAAGGAGGAAAAAACTGTAAAACAGTTCATCAAAGATGCATGTTTAGATGCCTAATACTAAAAATACAGACTGTTCGCTTGGGCAACCAGACCATTTCCCTAATGGAGTTGGACCTTAGTGGTTCAAAGAAACAGGAAAGGAAAGAGAAAAATAATAGAAACACATGCCTTCTCCAGAGAAGGCCATTTCCTCAGTATTTAATTCACAACTGAAAAAGAACATAGGGCATTACGCCAAATTCTGGGCAACGCATCTGTAGCCAAGGACAGCCTCTCACTGTATTCACTGATATCAGCTCTCTATAAATACATATATACATAAGCTGGCAACTGCACAAGCACACATGAGGTCAGAGCTCAGGGCTTGGGTTTTCTAAATGACAGATAACTGTCCAAACATTCATTCATTATTTGGGGCTGGAACCCACGTCTCTCCCTAGAAAAAGAGGATGAGCATTCCCCTGTGTAAGGAGATGCCATATAACAATAAAACCTTGTGCACATTTAATAGAGATTTATTCAAATACTGTTGCATCAATTTCACTTTTCACAGGGAGAATGAATTTGAAAACTCACAAGATTTTTCTTACAGGGGAGCATGCGATTTTATTATGTGAAATTCTGCAAACTGAGGCTTATGCTCTGCTTTAAAATTATAGCTTAAAAAGTCAGCACTGCAGTCGAACAGGACATCGCTTCCCTTTAACTTTGAGGTTTTTTTCCAACAAAGCTGCTTGCTTGTCTCCATCTCCTCGCCAGGATCTATTGGTACAGCAGGAACGCTGAGCGCAGAGGAGATGGAGACGTGCACCTCCATCTAAACACTCTGCACACCAGGCAATGTGGCTCCAGCATGAAGATTTTGCAACTGAAGTGCAAGTCGAGAGGGAAGGATTAGGTAGAACAAACAGGGCAATGACTCCATCTGGGAAGCAAGCAGCAATCACAGTCCGTCAGCTGCCCACCTCCACCACCAAAGAACCTGCAAGTGCCATCTGAGAGATGAGATGCAGAGAAAGATCCCTGCTTTTACTACACTTTCTGTTTGATTTGGGCACAAAGACACTCTGCCACATCTATGCCCTTCTCCTTCAGGGTGAGACCGTGCCTTTGCCTGCCTGCACCATCTGCCAAGCATCTGACCAGCCAGTACATGAGCTGTTGTGCACCCCAGGCATGCCATACCATTGCTACCTTCGCTCCATGCAGACAAGAGGAAGCGGCCCTTTGTTCCACAAAATAGTCTGCTGAAATAAAATAAATTAACAGAAAGATAGTAAGAAGACATTAACAATCAATGTCTGGGATTGCCTTAAAAAAAAAGCTGCCAATTTCAGGGAATTAAGGGATTTTGTCAGTGAAGGTTATTCTCTTGCTAGGGAATGAAAACTAACCACAAAGCCAGCTCCTCTGCTCTCAAATCTCATTCTTCATGCTCTCTTCCTTGTTTCTCTTAATACTCCGTTCTTGAAAAACTGGTAGATTTACTCACTGTCATCCGGCTGGGGCAGTCACAAGTTGCTCCTTTGTCTCGATAGTGAATTGAAGCAGAAACCTATTCAGTCCCAGGCTGCGGGGGAGCTGCGCTGTGAGACGCCAGCTAAAACATGACAGGGCACAGCGACAGCTGAGGCGCACGGGCACAAAGCAACCCTTCCACTCTGCTCCTTGTGAGAGCGGCCCGTTCTTTGTTTATTTATTGCTTGCAACCCTCTCCTCTGGTTATCCAGAAAACAGCTTTAAACCGCCACTGCCTGCTGCCAACAGGCCAGGCAGGAAACTTTCAAGATACAGCCAAAACCTGCTCCTTCCCTTAAACACAGACACGAGAATCGCCACTTCAGCAGATTTAGAGCCTTACCCACAGTCAGCTCACGTCAAGGGGCTCTCACTGTCGCTGATTTGCATGAGCTTCGGACCAAACGTATGGCCTGACAACATCAGGTCTCAGACCTGTCCCACCCTTCCCAGAGCTCCAAGGGCCCGGCCAAAGCAGGAGGGTGATGAGCTGCAAGCTGCCCTGCTCCAGGAACCCGCAGCACCTCTGGAACCAGATTTCCCCCCTGCAAACCTGTGTGGGACTTTTTCCTGGCTCTGTCCAACACGTTCACTGTTTCCTTCTGCAAGTTGGGACCAACCATTTTACCCTCAGTGGTTTTGGTTCCTGCATTACCTTGTAATATTGGTCTCAAAGGAGTGCAACCAACGCAGCTAAGGAGCAGCACTGTTTTGCACCAGGAGTGAACTACCTACAGAAAAATAATTTACGGGAATTTTTTCCTTTTTGTATACTTCACAGACACACACCATTCACCTATGTAATTTAGCCCTAACGACCTCCAGGCCACCTACCAAAGAAAAGGACAGAATCAGAGAATGCATTAATGTGCTCCCACAGTTGAGGTGGAATCCACTCCCCATGTTCGTAATCCATCTCTAACTCCAGATAAATGACCAAAGCAAAGGATCTCTAGCACACAGCACTACATTATCATTGCTTGAATGCTAAAGAAAAGTTAACTGTGAAAGGTACAGCTGTCATTTAAAAATTAACCATTCCACTTTTTTAGGTTTTCCTGCCTTCTAACAAATAATGTGGTCATTCATGTGGTGAGTTACAAAACTATGTTCAGAAATCGCACTGCTAGTCACAGTGGTGAAACATGAGAGATATTAAAGAAGTTATTCTCATCAACTGAACACATACAGAAATTGAAACATGCTTATTTTAAATAGATTTTTCTACCCATTGGTAGTCCGACGATAACCTGTTATATAGTTGTAATGAATGCTTATATTTTAAGTTAACAGTATGCAACTGTTGGGAAATTTTAATTGCAGATAAGACCCTAGTAACCAAAAAAACCCCCAGTCCTTTCATTAGATATTAAGTTTTAAATGTCAGTGAGCAAGGCTGTTTTTCATGTAGGAAGATATTTCAGTTTTCAGGATGACAGAGTCACCCATCTAAAAAAAATCAGTTCCACTTGCTAAAATAAGCTAACTCATTTAAATAAAGGCAGAGCTAGGACAAACAGGAAGGACATTTTTTGTTAAATGTTTATCCTTGTACAATGTACAATTGTTTTGGGTTCTGATTTCTAACACTATCACCAAACCACAAAAACCACAGAAATATTTTATTTTCTATAGTAAACACTCTCAAGATCACACCAGTTCTCATGCAAAGCTCAGAGAAAAATCAGTGTATCGCTGCTGAGAAAACTCATGTGTTAAAATTGAATTTACCTGTGCTACACTGGCTTGTGAATATATAGTATGAAGGATAGGGTAGGGTAGGGTAGGGTAGGGTAGGGTAGGGTAGGGTAGGGTAGGGTAGGGTAGGATAAAGACGGGCTGCTGAAATCTCTGATGGGGTAAAAAGCCACATGGGATTGCCATGAGTGTCTGCTCAGAGCTGTGAAAGCACCATCGTATTTCTGCTTTGCAGCAGGTTAGCAAAGGATACCCAACAGAGCGTGTGCTTTAAATACAGTCTTAAGGGCTGGATAAACACAGATGATTTAGGCACAGCCAGAAGTGGTGCTTAGCTCAAAAGTATGCTTGGAGCTGAAATTAGTCATCTAAGCTCCTTATTCAGTACCAGACAAAAATTAGGCACAGAAAAGTAGGATTCATAAGCACCAGCACCCTTCCTCACCCTTGCCAGCAGAGGAGGCGGAGAGTGAGGGATGGTTGTGACCGGTTACTCTCACACAGGCAGGTAATGACCTCCTGCGTGGTGGTGCAGTCAAATCTTTACAAAAGCCCCACAGGCAGCTGGCCCTTTCAAATCCCCTGCCCCTTTCATCTAAAAGCCCTGGGGCTACAGCTGCTGTGACAGAAATTCAGGACCAAATCCCTGCTTTGAGGGAATCTGAACTCCACCCTTTCCCTGCCCTGCCTGCAGGGCATCCTGGGGTGTGCACACCCCGGAGCGGGGGCCCAGGTACTGGGGGAAAGGGGTGACCTGCCAACACGTGGGGTACCTCCGGGCTGGGAGCAAACCACTCGCCAGAAAAGCCCACCTGCGGCTGAGGTTGCCATAACAAACGATCCTTTTATTAAACACCAGAGTAAATGAGCATACGAACTTCTAAACCTTAATGGCATGGAACTAATGCAGGTCCTCAGGCTGCTATTAATCATGCTTCCAACCCAAATAATTTACAAATTAATTACTCCTTTTTGTTATTTTCCTTCGGAAAGGAGAGGTACAGAAGCTCTCTCAGAGGAGATCTGCATGTACCTGTCAGCAGGCAGTAATGTTCCAGCTACGCAACTTGAACACGCCCTCCCGTCCTCCAGCAGCGGCACGGTGGCTAACACCTCAACATTTGAGGTTGTTTGAACCCCTCCAAAAGGCTAAAACCTCTCTTTCAGCTTCTTGCTTCCTCATTGACTGTCTGATCCCTGAGACCCTGCTTCATTTTGCTTTCGAAGGTATTTTGTAGCCCGCAGTCTGGTGGGCTAACTGCACACATTGTAGAAACGTGCATCCCATCAAATGCAAATGCCCTCCTGCCTACTGATGTGGCCGTGTTCCCAGCCGCGAGCAAAGGGTGCCCAGAGCTCCTCAGCTACCCTCCTCCCATTGTCCCACGCTCTTTCTCATGCCCCTCTTATTCATTTGTGCTGGGACACAGACAGTCCTTGCCTTTTCAATCTGCCTTGATAGATTAGTTCTTGGAATGGACAAAACCTTTTGATTTTTGTCTCAGGCTTCTCTTCCTAACGAAAAAAAATATCTACTAGAGAGTGAAGGAAAGTTGGGAGTATCCTCCTGCGGGTTCTTACAGCTGCCAGCGTGCACAAGAACACCGCTGCCTTTATTCACATTGCCCATCCTCACAAGCCGACCACATTAACCCTTCTACATTAGAGGAACTGCTAAATATCCACGGAAAAAAACCCAGAGCTGGCAGAGCAGTACACTGACTTTCTCAGAGCCCAGGTGGAGCAGCCTGAGCCCTGCCACGGCTGGTGCACCTGAGTGACGTGACTCACACACTAGGGTGGCGTGCCCTCCTCCTAAAACATTTGTCCCTCTGGAGACCTGGTCTTTCTGAGAGCCACCTTCAGGTTGCTTAACCTCCCAGCATTCAGCCATACGGAACAGATGTGCCAATGCAGCAAGAGGCCACAGGCTTGAGGTGTTACTGGTTGCCACCCATACTGTTCTTCCGGGAAGACTTGTCACCTGAACGTCATGAAGCCAGACCTTGCCCTGCTGTCACTTGGGATGGCTTTCACCATATCAGTAGCTTAAACGAGTACAAAGTTCTTTTCCAGTTAAAAAGGAAACTTCCAGCTGAGTGTTATTTTCATAAGCTACTTGGGGAACAAGGCTCATAGAAGAAGGTATTAGCTGCTAGAAAGTCAGTTAGAGAATGTCTTCCAGTTTTTAAGTGTCATTTTGTGCAAAATGAGACATATAGTCTTTCCTTGTCTTCACTCAACATCTCAGAGCCAAACCTGAGGATGAGTATCAAAAATTCCACGAATTTACATAAAAGCAAGACTTCAGTTGGACAAATTAGCTTTTGGATCATTAGCAATGGAAATGGCATGGAGAGGTATTAAAAACAAAAACAGGTTATGAACTTTGCTGGAAGACATATTTTTCACACTTTATTAGTGGAAAATAAGGTGTATTTCTAGAAAACACTTCAAAGGGGCAGTGCCTTGCACATAAAATTCTGAATGTCTGTCTAGTGAAGTGGAATGTGAATATCTGTGAAACCCAAGTAAAAACATTGGGCTATGGAAAATATACAACATATATATATGAAGATGAGCTCTAAACTTTTACATTCCCAAAAAGTTCACGTTAATGTTTTCAGATTTACCTACAGCTTTATACCATCTACTCCACGGTTTAAGACAGCTTCAAAAATACGCTTAGAAGGCAAAAAAACCTAAACAGAAATCCGCTGCAAGATACAAGAATCATTTATTTCTTTTACTGTCTTTTATCACATCTGTTAATGGCAAATAACACACTATTACACCGTATTTTTGCCTAAGACTCCAACATGGAAGACACTGAGAAAGCATTAACTTCAGCAAAAAAAAGTGTCTGCTGTATTCACCAATTTTAGCAGTCCAGAGTTCAACACTGCTTTTACAGAAATTGAAGAAACTCTCATTATTTCCAAGGGGTGAAGAGCTGGTCGCAAAAATCCTAAGTATGTTTTACTAATATAATTAATCTTGTTAATAAGCTGGCATGTGAACCCGTTTTTTCCGGCTGCTGAAAGCAGCTTGTGGTTTGCTTTTATTCTTTCGAACACAATTAGCAAAGTTCTCCCGCAGCTAAACAGACCTATTCATTTGAACAAATTATTCCCTGGCAGAGTTTTGCTGTGGGTTTGGTTTTGTTTTTTTTTAAATCTCCCCAAAACTCTCTCCCATCATGGTGCAGTCAGAAAAGACACAAAAACCTGCCTGGCATTAATCTTGCCTGTCCGTGACTGAAAAAAAGACAAGTGGGATGTACACTGCTGAATACGTTACATTTTCAGTGTCTCTCTCAGCGACATGACTGAATTGCTTGTGCCTCCCAACGCTTATCTTCGCTGGTGTACAATCCTAATTAAAAGGCTGACGTAAGGAATACACACGGGGAAGAGTTTGGCACGGATGTTATGGATGAGATGATAAACTTTACGAGCACAGCTACCCCCCACGTAGCTTTTGTAGTTAACTGTTGGAGCTCGAACAGTTGCCCTTATGTGGACCATTTCTCATTTCAGAGGGTTGAAAATGTTAAATAAAACAGACTTGCCCTTTCTAATAGGTAGCAGCATCTCACCAATTTAATTAATCTACGTAGTTTGTTCTTTCACTGAGATAACTTTACAGGCAAATCGGGCTCCAGTTCCCTTCTCCCGCTGCTCATTTTTGGTGTGAAAAGGGCTGTAGGCAGAATAAAACCGATGCATCCACCTTGTGAACAATGCTGTCATGTAGTTAACACAGCAGAAATATTTGTTTAATTAGATACATTTTCAGCTTTTAAATGAGAAGAAAAAACAAGCCATGGGTGGTCTGTAACCTCAGAAGAGCAAATATCCCAGGCTGTAAAACCATCCCAGCTCAGAATACTGTGCTGGATATAAAAAAAAAACCCATTTATTGAATCCTAGGCCTGAGTCAGGAACAGAAGGGGCATTAAGAGCTTCCAAACTGCAGCCTACCACCAATTCATTAAGTGTTCGGTATTATTTAATAAAAATGGCCTATGCATATACTTTAACTGAAACCCTATTTATTCATCAACATTTTTAACTAGAGTATCTGTTGGGAGTTATTCCCACACCAATTCAGAGACAGTTTCAAATTCTTCCTGCAAGTAAACGCATGCAATTCCCACTGCCGCCTCCCTCACCGAGGCTACAGGTTTGCAAGCAGACCTTGTCCTTTATTTTGCAATTAAATCAAGGATTGGTTTAATTAAACCGATTCATAAAGACCAGGACACAATGCTTTTAACGTCTTGGTGATGCATTAACATTACAGAAGCGAGGCAACCACTGCAATTTGTGTAACAACATTAAAGTGATTTTACTGTCCTTTTGCCTGAACCCCAAATTTGAATGGATTTTGGAAAAAAATTCCTATTTTTTGGCTATTTTACTAGAGAAGTCAGTCTCCAGGTAGGCACAAAATCTAATGGTCAGGCTTTCTGCAGAACTACAGGATGTTTCTTGAAAAAATATCATGACACTACTGAATGCTGAAAGGAGGGCTGAACAGATCTGATGCTTCAGCCCTCAGTTCTTTGGGTTACATTAACAGGACAGGAACTGCTTCCAGACTCTGAAAGTGGTGACCAAGCAAACTAACAATATTTGCTAACAGGCTGTGCTGACCCTTGGGCAGCTGTTGCAACGGGATGTTGCAATGGGACATTGCAGGCAAGGAACGTCATAATTTTTAGCTCTGTCCTGTGCAATTACTACCTACCCAAATACTTCTAAGATGCTTTCTCAGAATCTCTCTGCCACTCTTATTTTCCATGCTGTTTACTTAAAAGGTGCTTCAGGAAGCTTTTTACTTCACAACAGAGATTCTTGGAGGAGTCAGAGAAATTGCCTTTTCACAATTTCCTGTTCACTCACCAGGCACAGCCTCTTCTATCACCCCCCTTGCCACAGCATAGCACCCGTGCAGAAACAGCAGCCATTTCTGACCTGGGAAAGACGTACCCACAACACATTTTTCTCCTTTCTGTGCAATTTCACAGTTAGAGATGAGGATGGCCAGCAACACTCTTTGACCTGTTACTCCTCCAAGGGCTGTATGTGTTCTCCAGTCCAGCAACTGGACAGCTGCTGCTTTAGGACTGTCCTTTCTGTCTCCCTTATCTCCCCTTCTGTCATCTGCTCATTTTCCATTTTTATGATATTCTCTTTTCGTAGATAATAATGCCTTTAGAAACAGTGCTGGCAAGAGGCCAGGACAAAATGGCAGCACTAACAACTTCTGTTTGAGTTAGGGTCACTGCAAGATAATTTAGACCACTGACCCAGGGCCTCATTTTCCCATGACACTAGAAGAATCCACACAGAGAAGCACTGAAGGCTTCAAATCCAAATCTCCCTGAGTTCATCCTCTTGGGACACAGCTTGTAGAAAAGGATGAGGATTATATTTCATACCCATGGACAGGACTTGAAATGGACTATACCACCAACTGTCTTTCACCAGAGTGTTTGTTTTCAGGACCAGAATTCAGTAGAGAAAAATCCCCCTCTGTCACTTCCCACCCACTCAGCTGAAGGACCTCTCCCTCCCAAGCTTCCCTTGGAGGACACAGCCTTGCTCAGTGAGTGCCACAGGCCCACATTATCACTTTCTTCCCATGCTGCCAAAAGAAGTACTGTTAGTGAGATGCCCACTACCCACATCTTTCAGAAAGGAAAGAACTGGCTCTCAGCTGGCCTTTTTATTTTTCCCCATTAGTTTTTAAAATTGACTTTTCTTAAGCCTGAAGGCTGCCCCAGAATGTTTCTCCTCTGAACACAGCAGCAGGACCACTAGTTAAGGGCATATGAAGCATCTCTTCCCCACTGTCTAAAGTGGGGAAACATAAAATTCATCACGAATGATGAAAAGCAAACCAGACAGTTAAAATTCACACACTGTTAACAAAATAACGCAGTTAATATTTTTGCTGTGCTCAACCCAAGGCTATCCTCCTAAAGAAATTTTATTTTCCCACTGGGCTGGGAAGCTGTGAGAAAGCCCGTAGGGAAGGCTCTAATGAAATATACATTAAGCCCCCATATAATACGAGGACACTTTACGTTTGAAACCAAACTTCCTTCCCCCACAGCCAAGATCTGTATCTCCTACATCCAGAGCCTCAGATCCCTGCAGCCTCTAGGTGGAAAAGACAAGCAGGAAGAAGAGCAGAAGAGGGAGCCAACAGGAGGGGCCTCATGTCACTGCTTAGCCCTAGCAAAGACTGAACGTTTTTGCTTGAGGGAGTGCTTGGATCAAAGTGGAAAGGTCTGGATCACAGGTGGGAATGGGATATAGGGAGAGGCAACCCTAACAGCCAGGCAGAGGAAGGTCAAGGACGAGGTGGCAGGAACTCAGGCACCCATGCAGCTGCCCTGGGACAGCCAAGAGCACCGCCAGCACAGACGTTTGATTGCACAAGCAACCATTGAGTGAGGAAAGAGAAAGCATGACTTCTGGTAGTAGGTACGCAGCCGTGCAAAGAGTCTCCCCAGCAAATGCATTAGCCTGCAAAATCTCCCCCATGCTGACACAGGGGGATGTGCTCTTCACCGATCCAATTCTGCTTGACTATAACAGGGTTTGGATCTGTTCAGTGTCTATCAATGCTGAACTTCCATAGGGTTTGTGGTGGGTCCCCACCCCAAAGAACAGCAAAGCATCCTCCTGCCTGCCTCTGCGCTGCCCAGTGAAGCATGGCCCATTGCCCAGGGGCTGGACAGGCAGTGTCCTGAGCTCTCAGCAGCTTAACGGTATTCTCGTCTGAGGAAACGTCACACTGCTCAGACTAGAAAAGCCACAAAACTGGGGATGGCTGGATCCTTGATATTCAAAATCACATTTCTCACCAGCCACAACAAACAGCATATGGCAGATTTTCAAGGTGTATAGTTTGCTAAGTGACACCTACGAAGGGGCGCATGGAGGTAAAAGAAGCAGCACAAATTACAGTCCCATGCCTTGTTCAAAGATCATTTAGCCAGCTCTTCAGAGAACAGCACCTTGAACTCATCAGTTGGGGTTTCTCCACCAACTTAAGGCACGGAATGTCAATAAAAGACTACTTCTGCCTCCCTAAACTTTGAATATTTCTCAGGAAAATTATAAGGCACTGATGTGATTCAAACTTAACATTTCAAGTAAAATATTTAAAAAAATATCTGCAAGTTCTGAGAAGCACAGGTTTTCTGAAGACAGCTGAGGTTACACAATAAACTGCAGGAAAGGTCATTTATTAACACAACATTCAAGTTCATCAGCTTGTTCTTCGAATGAAAGATGACGCCTCCACGTGTGAGGGACACAATGCCTACAGCAAATGGGTGAGGTAAGTGCCTAAGTGGGAGCTGGAAAATGAGGGGTTGGGTTGCTTTCTTAAGTGTCAGTTATAAATGCCTAGCTCTCATTTCCTACAGCTAAAGAGTGACTAAACTCTCTTCAAGCCTCTTTTAAGGGTATTTGGAAAGTTTACCCCCCATCATGGGGAAGACTGACTGTCTGGGAAGTACTTGTATCAGCATGCAGAAATCCCTATAGGTATGTGCTATACATTCTTGCTTTCACAGAAGACTTTTCTATGAAAACACCTAACAAACTAGCTTAGCAGTAGCTCAAAAGCAATCTGCACAGGCATCTTCCTCCTACATACAGAGAGATTAAAAAAAGACGTACCTTCCCACATCCATCTCTGGAGGACAGTGGCACTCCCCTAGGCTTAAAACAACTCACAAGGACTGTACTGCTACTTTAGACTGTTTAAAATAAACAAGAGCTACGACCTAAATGTGTGTAGTTGGGAACTACGATGAGTTTTCTCATTCACATCAAGAAAAACTTCATAGAGTGTAACTTTCTGAGATCTAATTCTACCAAAAAAAATTACCGGGAGAAAGCAAAAAAGAAAAATATAGTTCTCTGTCTGTTAAAAAAAGACAAGCAAACGGTGGGAGAGAAAGAGAAACCTGGCAATCTGCCTTTCCCCAACCCTTGTGCTGATGAACAAGGGGACAAGCCCAGGACAATTAGTCATGGATGATAGTGTACAGATGTAGTGCAGCTACATCAAGTCCATTCCCCCTGTTTGTATTATCCACAAGAAAGGGAAAAGGCGGGCGGGGGCGGAGAAAAGGCCGGGGGGGAGAGAGAAAATGGTAAAGGAAAAGAGAGTTATACAGGCAACACTGGGATTTTACAAATGAACCCAGGTGATTCTGTCCTGATAAGGTCTCACTGCTACTTTTGCTTTAACTAGGAATATGTTTTTAAAAGATGCAATAACCTGATGTCTGTCACCAAGTACTTACATAGTCATCCTCATGCAGTCCTTGCTTCTGAACAGAACTTTTCACCTCCAGGGAAAACTTCTCAAACTCAGGCTTCACGGTCCTCAGCAGAGTGATGGTTTGGAGGTACGAGTATGCCTTCTTGGCTTCAAGGTCGTGTTTGTCTCCTCTTCTCCAAGAGCCATTTCCTAAGGGGAAAACAAGCAGATTTCCAACTCCAAATTAGGTACCATTACAGGATTGCCTTCCTTTTTCCACCCAGATGTTCCCTCTCCCTCACCTTCGGAAGACAGCAGAGTACAGGAGAGAACTGAACCTGCTCCAGGATGTGCAGAATACTGAGCAGGGAGGAAGGGCTGGTGGGAAGTAAATGTGCAAACAGAAGGACAACTTCATGCCCATGCTGTGCTTGCTTATTTTTAAAGGGTGGGATGCAGCCTAAGCGAGAAGACATCTCAGAGCAAAAAAACACGTGCCAGATCTCGAATGTAGAGAAATTTAAGTTAGAACAAGTGAGGGAGGATTCAACCACGAAGTTTTTGTTAACACATCACTCCACCAGCGACACTCTTGGACAGTCAGAAAGGCACCAGTAAAGTCAACACCACCGAATGGGAGGCAGATGGTGCAGCTACTTCTCCCACAGCTCTCCCACTGCGGTCAAGAAGAAAACCACGTGTCCAGTGGCTGCCAGACCAGCCCTGCTCTTAGTGGAAAAGAAATGTTTAGAAATAAAATGAGATCCTGCATCTATGCTGTATTTACACATTTTGTGTCACAGTAGGGGAACAATTTAACCCAGACAATCAGTAAAGTAATCAAATTTTTAAAAAGCAGGATAGCTGACTTGTTAATTAGCAGAGTAGTCCTTCTGCCTAACAGGGCCTGACCTCAGCAGTCCATGAGACCCTCATCCAAAGCTTCACGAGATCGGTGGAAAGGTTCACATTGTCCTGGATCAGGTTTTGTGCTATTCCACGTAAATGATACATAGAAGAGGCTTAGAGGGAACAGTGGGTAGCCCTAAGCAGCGTGTCTCTAAATACATACAAATAATGAAAAGTTAGACATTTTATTTTTCAAACAACAGCAACAAACCCCATCATGGCTAAATGAGCCAAGATGAAGACTACACTAAGCTCCTAAGGGCGACATGGAGGCACATGGGACCCTGAGATGAAAGAGGATGTAGCTGCTTTGCTTGCACTAAGGACCAAGAGAAGCAAGTTGTTCGGGAGTGGAGATGCCAACGGAGGTGGAGTCCAGGCATCAAGCCCATGGTGCTCCTTGCACAGCACTACCAGCTGCATCGCATACCTGCAACAGCAAATTCATGGACAGCTCGGTCCCCCAGAAGCAGGTGAACACACAGCTCTGGCACTGCTGCTGGGACTTTTTTTCCCCCCTTCTTTTCTTTTGACAATAAATGTAATTGAAGAATCGCTCTGCTCCTCAGAGAGCACAGAGGAAGAAACACAGGACCTGCACTACACTGGAGAACAAGTCTTTCCTCCTGCTGCTTTTGGCTCCAGGGCAGCTCCTGTCACTCTGAGCAAAGGGCGGGAGGCACAGGACCACCTGAGCCCTTTTACCTCTCTTTTCCACCCCAGAAAAGTCTTATTTACAGCAGCTCAGCACCAGCTAGGACTGTAAACTTTATAAATACCCTGAACCTTTCTAATTCTTAATTTCTTCTCCTTTCTTTTTTTTTCCTTTTTGTTTAGGAAAAAACTCTAGATACATCTGCCTTGGCTTAGGGATTTCTTTCCCAATACCAAGTTTAACCAGTTGAAACTACTTATGCCAGGACCCTATTCATCAGACCTAATGAAAACCCTGGAGAGCAACTAACATCCCACCATCTGGTTTTGCCCTCAGAGGTAGCACTTTTCCCTTCAGCGCCTGCACTCTGTCCTTGTTACTGATTTTGAGAAGAAAGAATAGAATAGACTAAGAAACACACATCTGGCAAGTGTAAGCTAGCACGTCTTGCTAGCTTCCCCACAACAGGGTACAAGCCCTGCCGCAGCCGCGAAGCTGAAAAGCCTCTGCCCCAGCTGGGTACCTGCATTTCAGAAGTGCAGCGTTCAAGAAGCATGGCAGAGACTACGGCACAGAGGGCTTTGCTATAGTTTTGTATTTACAAATAGAGATGGCTAAAAGGAGTGAGATTACAGAAAAAGAAAAAACAGTAGTGTTGGTAGAACGTGAGTAAGTTTCTGTCTTGGACACTATACATATTTTTTTAAAAATCCTGACACTGGGAGCAGGGAAGGTACACTTGCACAACCGCGTTCCTAGAATAATTTACGTATTTAAATTCCTTCATGGATTATTTTGTGGGAGGTCATCTTGCCACAGTACTTATGTGCAATTATTGCAGCCTTGGCATTTAATATGCCTGCTCTTCTGAAAAATTAAAAATATTCAGAACAGAGGGCAACAAACTGCAATATGGTCATTTGAACTTAAAGGCAAAGTCCCAATTTGGCAATCACACCCACTGTTAGATTTTGTACAAGTATCTCCAGGCACTGGGAAGAAGGAATTTTGGGGGAATTTATCTACATTTCTCTATTATGCTTGCTTTCCACATATGATGACCATCTGCACAACAGTCAACTTCTGATGCACATTTCCTTCATGGGAAACACATCCACAAAGAAACAGAAAAATTGGTTAAAAGAATTATGACTTAGAAATGTCAGGAAATACCACATTCTAACCACACTACATCAGAATACAGACAGTTTTCATTAATCCCTTGGAAAAGCCACAAGAAGACTGGACTACCTGCGATGCAAAGGAGAATTCTGCTGAGACTCCCATACGATTGCACAGGTATGGCCCCACCACCGCGCTGTATGGAGGTCCCACGCCAGGACGGCAGAGCACTGCCCTGTACACGGCTGAACAAAGAGTCATATGCTGGGGCTGCACTCCTGGGGACAGCCCTCCCTCACATCAGCTGTGATGCTGGGGTCCTTCCTGGGGCAGGGTGCTGACCCTGGGGCTTGCAACACTGCCTCCTGCATCTACTGCTACCTCCTAGCAAATACCATCCTGCAAAGCAAAACCATTACAAAACGCAGCAGCCCACCTCCTGCTGCTGCAGCCCTTATGTGAACATCCCCTGCTCAAGGAGAACTTTGGGTACCATCTGCTCCAGTCAGCTTCAGCACTTCCCAGGTAGTCACCCTGCGCTCATTTCGGCCAAGGCAAGGAAATCATCAGTTGTTTCATTCATCTGAACCATTGCGGGCACCTACGGATGAGGTGAATTGCTGTCCAAGGGTGTCTACTTCTCTCCTGTGACTTCAAAGGGAGCCCAGCTCACACGCAGACTTGTACCCACAGTCAGATGAATCACTTCTGACACATTTCTACTCAGTGAGATGAAATGCAGCCGTTTCACAGCTGTAACGAGCTGCCGCCAGCAGCCAGAGGGGTTATTTGATCAGTGGTTTACAGTAAAGTCAAGCCTGCAAAGCTCCCAGGGTCTACAGAAGGGCTAAAACTTCAGGGGTTCATGACTGCCGATACGGGTAGACCTTGAGATTCTTGCCCTGGTCCTGATTAAGGCTGCAGCACCAAATGGTTTTGCTTGTGCCACAAGGGATGAAGTCACCCCAAATTCAACTCCACAAAAAGAAACCCTCTATTTGAACCATTGGCTTTGATCTCGTTCTCCAACTTTATCTTTTAGTTATTTAAGTGATTTCCTTATTACCTGGCAGAACTTGGCACTTCTTTAGTTAACGGAGAATACACACGTAGTCGTATCTGCATCTCCAAATTTAAACAGCCACATACGTTCACTACAGAGCTTTTCAACAGCACTGTTTATTGTAAAAATAATCTGAGGTGGTAGATGGATAGCAAGTAGTTTATGCAAAAGAATTTAACTTATTAACTGGGTTTTTTAAACAAAATAATCATCATCCTTGTGACTTCAGTTGTTCCTGTTTGTAATTTTTTTGAGGCTTGAAAGAAAAAAACCCCAAGTTTTCCTTCTTTATTAACTCCCACTTGGTTTTCAATTGGAAATGAATCCATAATTGTAGTGGATTAGTTAAAGGCAGACTGCAGAGGAGAAATGCTTTTCTATGCACCTGCCAAAGAGGCTGCTCCTTTCAAGAGCTATGTTGACACTTCAACAAAACCTAGCTCCCAGTTAGGAACTTGCCTCAGCTGTAGCCATCTGACGTTGTTTAAAACTCAGCAAACACTTTGCTCCAGTACTATGAACTTAATTGAGACAGCTGTAGTGGCTGAGAGCAGGTTTAGTCCCTGCCATGCACTGCCATAATATGAAATGGAATGTAGCCATATTTCAAAGGGCAATGCATCTAATTTACATTTTAAAGCCATGCTTTAATTTTACAAATCTGATTCTTTTTACTTAGGGATGAAATCAGCCATTTTTATCCACACTAATACATTTGGACTCTGTCTGTCCCATCCAGTGCTCTCCCTTCAACACAACACCACTGAGTATTTTTGCAGATGCAGGTCACGACCAAAAGCTGAAACAAATTAGACGCATGGATCACCCAGCACAGAGATGACTTGGAGACCCTGGTCCTACAACTGCCACGGTTCCAGCTGTTCCTATTAGTCTTCTTCCAGCCATCCACATGTACCACAGCCCGCCAGGGAGCCAGGAACACCCCTGCCCTGAGAGCTGCCAGTCACAAGGCTGGGGATGGTGCAAGCAACCACACCTGGCTGCTAGAACTGATGTCTTTGCCTACAGTAACTAAATAAATAACGCCTACAGTGTTATTTGTGATCCACTCAGTGGCAACTACAGCCACGAGGTCTTCTTTATTTCCAGCAATACCACAGCCCAAGTGGAAGGTAACTGTAACAGCCGGGGAGAGACAGTGGTGAGTTCTGGGATGCAGTGCAGTGTATGTTGAGGCTAACAAGTCTAAAAATATTAACAGGCCTGCAGAAGACTTTGCAACATACTTGGGCAGGAAAAACATTACCATATGATGAGCTGTTGAATAGTTCAATATTGAAGAAAGCGTAGTCCCCATTGGTCATTCCTTGCCGATGAGCAGTCAGCATGATGTTCCTGATTGTGTCACCGCTGGCACACATGATTACAACTGGTGGAAGAAAATGGAAAATGCAGATAAGAAGCCGTTCAAGAACATCAGGGAACAGCCTGTTAAGCATGAACGCTGCCAGAGACAGTGACCCCAGCTGTCCTCCCAGTGTCGCAACAAACATGGCAATACATGTGGCAAAGAAAGTTCATTTCCCAACAGCTGACAGAAGACAGGTAACAAACAAGAGGCTTCGTATTCCCCTGTCTTCTCCAAAAATAATTAAATAGAACCTCTGTGTGATCCAAGTTTCCTTACCCCTGCAACACGTGGTAAGTTCTGGCTTCAAATTTCTTTGACTGCATATATTTGTAGAGTCGATTTAAACCATAAGCCTCTGTTGTTACTCCTAAGTAAGCATAAGCCAATCAAGTGATACAATGACTTTACCATTTCAGTTTCTGTTCAATTGAACAGGTTGGTGCAGAGTCATCTCGCCTACACCTCAGCTGTCTAAAATTTAGGTATCTGGTCTAGAATGTATTTCCTCTCTACAGTCAATGTAGAGCAGCATCTCTGCAGCTGTCTAGAGACTATGGTATGAATCTCTCCAGAATGTGACCTTCTCTCCAGACAAGGAGACCATGCAAGACCAGGCATTGACCCTGGATGGGTCACTGCATGTTCAGAAATGGGAAAAGCAAGTGCCACTTTCTAAGTGTGAAGATTAGAGGTGGTTACAAGATTAAATGCTGCAGTGCCTCATTTCTCACGAACCAAGGGCTAAGCAAGGGCGTGGCTGCTACAACGGGACCTACAAGCCCACAGGTGTGCTCCACATGGGCACCATGATCCACACTGCAACAACCGTGGCTGAGAGGTCTCCTCCTCAACCCTCTGGGCATGGGGACTACTCCCCTTGTCATCCCTTCCCTCTGCAAAGGCAAAGCAGAAACCCAGGTGAGGTCTTCAGCAATGGGGAGGCACCTCCCACACTCAACACATTATACTGTAAACTTTTATATAGGTTCACAAGACGATGGGTGTGAAGCTACTGACATCAGAGGGAGCAGCAAAGTATCGTAACAGTGCGTGCTTCGGGGTTACATCCTACAGCAAAGTCGTAAGAGATCCTGTTGAGACTATGATTCGAAACCAACTGCACACACATTTCCAAGAACGCCGTCACGCATAGCAGGGCTCAAAAGCTACAATAATGTACGCAAATATTTTCACCCCAACAATAAAACTGAATCAAAACCACATTCAGCTTTTCTGGGTAGAAGTGTTTGCTATTATAAGAAATGAAAAGGCCAAACGGGCCAAATCTTTTCGCACACAATGAATCTTCTCCCATCGCTTTTCTGGTTGGATGCCATCACAGGCATAAAGCTCCAGACACGCCGCTGGGGTAAGTCACGTTCGGTACATCCTCGCGTTTCAGGAGAGTTATACCACGCATAGCTCTGTCCTACTGATCATAGCAGAGCAATATAATAATTTCCAGAGCAACAGAGCAAGACATATTTCATGACCATTGTGAAGTATATTAGCATGAAGGAAAAGAAGAAGAAAAAAGTTTTCTTACAATAAAATTTGGATCAAATCTTTTCCAGATGCACATCAGGAATTAATTTGTCTCACTGTTCCTAATTTCACTATAGGTGAGAGATTTCCTTTTAAAATGTTTCCCTGCTGCCCTTCCAATTCTCCCTTGACTTTGCCTTTATAATTCACATCTATCATAAAACCATAATCTGTAGGCGGAATCAAAGAGATTCCCACAACACCAGTAAAAGACCTTGAGCAAAAGGAAAAAAAAAAAAAAAAGAGTGGGGGAAAAAGCCCTACTTTAAAATACATTAAATCATATTTTGTAAAGCTCTAAAGGAATGTAAGGGAAGTAATATTATCTGTTTGGATGTGGTGTTTAAACCAGCAGGAGAGCAAAGATTACATATTTCAAGATTTTGAAGCAAATAAACTATTGGCACATCTCTTCCAATCTATTGTGTACATACAAGCGCGTACATGCAAACACATACAGAATGTACTCCCACCCGTATAATACATGCGGAGCACAGTAATTCTAATGTTCTGAATTTATTGACTAGGATTATTGACTCATCCTGCAAATACTTCAGGGTTTAATTCCATTTAAAAGAAGTGCTCCCTTTGCCAGGTGCATCCCTTGGACTACACATGCTCATGCAACATGTATTTAAGCACTGTCCTGGGTTTATGACAATTATGGTAAACCTCAGCCTACAGCATCAAGTCTGCAGCGTGGCTAACTGAGCCTACACAGGAGCTTGAAATACTAATGAAATTCCTTAAAGACAAGTGGTTAACTTTTATCATCATACTTTTCATCACAATTTTGTTGTGGCTCCAGGACTTGAGTCTTTTGAAGTGGCTCCAGGGACTGAACAAGCAGCTGCTGGCAAACATGGGTGTGTGGCTGCCTGTGCTGTTGTCCCCCACACGTCAGTGCTCAGTGCAAACCCCCGGCCAGCGGCAATCTAACCTGCGTGGCCAGTCTCTGCCTTGGGTCCCTAGGGGCCACCTGACGGGGCACCTTCTTTCTCAGCCCTGGGAGAGTTTCAAGTAGGCATTCTGTATCTGTCTGAAAGCCCACTCCCACCCTGGGCAGCTCAAGCAAGCTCCACCACTCAGGTGGGACCACCACCAGCAGCAATCCCTGGACACGGAGAAGATGCAGGGACAGAGCACAGGACAGTGTCCCAGTAGGTGCAATGGAGGAGCCCTTAAAAACTGGTGAGAAAACCAATCAACCAAGATGTTTCTAGAAAGTGCTTTGGACAGTGCCCTGCTGCCCCCTCATTAGGCATACCTTCAAGGAGTCCCCGGGAGAAATGAAGACCTCATTTGGTCAGCTAAGGCACACGTTGCACCCTTCACATGATATGTGACTTTTAAAACAATGGGACAGCCTGGAAGATGTGAATGGCACGACCACCCCTCGGGCCCCGAGGAACGAGCCAGGACAGTCCTGCAGTCCATCTCTGAAGTCAGAAAGGCCCAAGTGGAAGCTGAAGGGCCCCACTTGCCACATTTTGCAGTAGTGGCACGAGCCAGAGGACAAATGAAGAGGTGAAACGGAGAGAGAGGACCCCACAGGGCACAAGGAGGGGAAAGAAGACAGAGGGCTGCTTTTGTTCAGTCACTTGCAAGTTACAGAATGATCTAAGACCAAAGGTCTCAGCTCAGCAAAGCATTTAAGCACAGGCTGAAAGCAAGCCTCTGTCAGCGCAGCCTGAAGAGCAGGGTTTGCCTTTAGCCATCAGTCACGTTCCCACAGCACAGCCACAGCTCCCTTTGGCTAAGGGTGAACACTTGTCTTTTCCTGCCGTAAGCACGCTGTTACGCTCTTAGCATCAGGAATGCCAAACACACACACGAAAGTTAGGCTGACTGAAAAAGAAAAGCATCTTTGCCCATGTAGTGGTTTCTTCCAGCACCGACACATTTCTTTCTCTTCATTCAGCCTACTTCCCTGACTGGTACTTACCAGGAAAGCCCTATCTTAAGCACCTGCTTCGGTGAAGAGATAATTAAAGAGCCATATGCTATTAAACCTCAGTTATCCCACACACGCTCCTGTGCACGTTAAGAATTTCACAGCAGTGTTACTGACATCAGCAGTGCACGGCTGCTCCATCCACAGCCTACAGCACCGTAACACCAGTTGTGCCAGTCATGCACGGCATGATCTCTATTAGCCCAATTTTGATGCCACTGTAACGTTCTACAGCCGGGGATGTAAAAATGGTACAAAGCACTTTGTACATCCAAGACTTTTTTTGGAAAACAGCCAAGGACTTTAATTTCATCCTGCAGTCCACTCCTGGAATAAACCTTTTTTTTTTTTTTTTTGCAGTAACTTACCGAGGAAGCCAACGCCTGGCAAAAGCCTCTAACAGAAAATGCCTTCTTGATAGCCCATGTACCCACTCACTGCGCAGCGAGATCTCACTTTAAAACACATCAAACTACAAACCCACACCTCCCAAAGCACTGAGTGCTTTACTACTCCACGATGCAAAGCCATTTCATCCAGGCAAAGGGTGACTTTCCAAGATGTTTCACAAGCCATTTGTCTCCACGATGTTTTGCTAACAGTTGGTGGCAATATTACTGCACACAAACGGGCTTCGCATCCACACATCTCCCGAAAATGACCGCTTCCCCTGAAGGCATTCGTTATTTATGAAGTACTCGGCGGGGCTTCCAACAGCAGGAGCAGGAAAAGGATCCCCGCGGCAAGACACAGCAGGGCGAGAAGAAAACATCTTTGCTTAGACTCTGAACTTACAGTCACTTCAAAAATCTCAGAGAACACGCAATCGATCTGCCGTTACGTAGATGCAGGTGATCTGGGGTAACCCAGACTGCTGGCAGAAAGCTGGTTTCCTACTATGCCACAAAACCCTCGGAGCGTGGTCCGCGAGGGCCAGCCTGCCCCCCCGCCACCGAGGGCAAAACTCCACTGAACTGCTGTGGGCAACAGCTTTCGCTCGGGGCATCCGCTCCCCGTCTAATCAGGGACGTCTGCGCCGGGGATGTCAGCACAGCACTGGCGTTTCCCCAGGGGCGGGGATGGGACCCTCTCCCGCCGGACCTTACCCCCCGGCCCTGACCCCAGCCGCAAGCGCCAAGCCGGGCACCCCGCTGCCACTCACCTCTCTCGCCGGTCTGGAGGGCACGGACGACGTCGTCGAGGTCGAGGTGTCGGCTGCTCTCATCGAAGCTGTGCACGGCCATGTGGAAGGCCTCCTCCTGGAAGACCACATGGACGCCCTCCATGGCGAAGTAGCAGCTGCGCTCGGGGTTGCTGTCGCTGTAGAGCAGCGTGGCCCGGCTCCACTGGTGGTGGCGGAAGAGGGCCAGCAGCATCTCGCCCATCTTGGCGTAGGCGGGGGCGACGCGGGTGAGGTGCGAGTACTCGCCGCCCTTGGCGCCGAAGCCGGCGGCCAGCGCCCCCGCC
>VWZZ01003693.1:28722-45993 GCA_013399095.1 Psophia crepitans | reverse complement strand
GCGGGGGGTGTCCTGATCACGTATATAACTTACGTATGTGTGTTCCTGTACCTTCTTGCTGGGCTGCTGCCTTCCCTGCCGAGGGAGTCCTGCAGTCACGCCAGGGGAGTTAAGAATCCTATGGCAAGTTCCTTTTTTCTTTCTTTTTTAAATGTTTTTTTGGGTTGCTTCAGCCCGGTTAAGCTGCACTTTATTGCATAAGGGAAGCATTTGAGCCCCCCCCACCACCACCACCACCACAAGTGCCATGGGGTTGTTAGGGCTGGGGGATTTGGGGAAGGGGGCGTTGCAGCATCAGCGCTGGGGGATGCGGGCAGCACCCTGAAGGGCTCTGCAGCAGGCTGCACGCAGGGCTGCCCGGCTCCCATCTCCTCTCCCGGAAAGGTGCCCGTGCTCAGGGACAGCATAACCCTGTGCGGAAGCAGCCACTGGATCCCTGACCCCTGCCTGTACCCCTCTGGGGGTCTTCTGACACCCCGTGCCAAGAGGGCACAGATGCAGTTTTCTGTTGCTTCCCAGCCCCTGCGTCTCAGAGACACAATTTCATGCCCAGAGCAGCAGAGGTTTCCCCAGTGATGGAGAAAAATCTTGTTCTGAGATTATTTTCTTGGGGAGAAAGAGTAACTTTTTTAATTGTCTTGAGAACACTGCCTAGTCACAGCACGTTAAATGCATCCCTGGTCAGCTCTACTTACTGGCAGTAAAGCTGTTGTGCTTAAGATTTTGTTAGTGTCCATTCAAAATGTACGCTCCTGTTCTGGAACAAAGTCAATGTGAAATGTTTTGTGGAAGAGGCTTTGGAATACCTGATGCTTTTTGACAGCAAAATCTTCGAGGATGGCTGTCTGTAGAGTTTTCTGTGCCCCGTAACAACGCACATCCTCAAATGCAGGGGAAGGCTGCACAGTTTGGTGTTTTATGGTCACTCACAGAGTGCCAGGTTTGCGTTTGAAAGGTGAGCAAACTGCTCCTGGTTTTACAGAAGGGGTTTGTTTAGTTCAGCACAGAGGTCATTGTCAGGGTAGGCTGTGCAAACTTACTTTTGCTGCTGCCTTCGCTGGTCAGTCTGTGAATGGGAAACCTGCACTCCTGGGGTGACCATCTGCTCACCTTTAAGATGCCTCGATTAAAAAGAGAAAGCTGGAAGTGCTGACAACTGAGAAGTGGAATGAAAACAGCAGATAATGTCATGTACAGAAATAATCGTCAAAGAAAATTTTCAGGAGCATTGATCTAATGGGGCTCGGTAAAATAAAGCTCAGAAATTCAAAGATGGGTAGTTTCTCTGAGAAATGTGCCTCTCACGTAGTTTTATTTGATTACGGAATCGAACTTCAGAGTGGTCTTGAAGATTACATAAACATCCACCCTGGTGAAGCTGGTTTTGTATGTTCCTGTACTGCAAGTTATGTCAGGCATTTTTTTGTTGTAAATGACTCCGTATAACACAGCGGAGATTAAGCAGAATGTTACAATATACAACACGCCAGCCATCTTCACCACAAAGCTTGCAAAAACATTTTCTTAAGACACATTTTGAAATGCTGACCTTTGTAGTCACTGCTTTATGGTGACCCTACAGATGTGTTTACAACACCAAAATCTGGACGGATCTCTCTTGATTCCCTCCTTCCCCCACCAGAATATCTTCCTCATTTTATGTGTGAGCTCCATACTCTCCTCCCTGTCTTATTTGAGCGTAAGCTGTGTAAACACAACGGAAGAGATAGCGAGCCCATAAATCACAGGGCTGCCATCCCTTCACACTGGCTGCTCCTTGTGAGGTACAGTACTGCTGGAAAGGAGTAAGAGTGGGAGAAGCAGGGCCAACACGGGAGGAAAAAGAAACAAAAGGCATCTAGCCAGTACTGTGTAGCAGTAGTAGCATCAAGACCAGTTTTGATGCTTTCAGAAATAGGTTTGGCCCGCAGCATGTGGTCCTTACTTGCCTCAGCAATTGCATTCAGTCTTGTGGGAGGCACAACGTCTCTGCGGGCCCAAGGTATCATGGACATCTCTGTTACTCCCCTTCACCCTAAGCAGTTTTGTAAAGAAGAATCCCAGCCTGTGATTGATTTGTCTTTCTGACCCAGAAAGTTATGCAATAGAATTTACTTGTTAATCCCAATTCAAAATGTCACTTAATCCACTTCATCATTAGTTCAGTTACAGTATTTTCCACAGCTATAAATCCAACGTTTCTCCACAGGCG
The DNA here is from genome assembly GCA_013399095.1 of Psophia crepitans. Taxonomy (NCBI): domain Eukaryota; kingdom Metazoa; phylum Chordata; class Aves; order Gruiformes; family Psophiidae; genus Psophia; species Psophia crepitans. The sequence continues at coordinate 43,781 of VWZZ01003693.1, read as the reverse complement.
TTTTTGTTTTTTTTCAGCTATATAAATGCTGCTTTTTAATAGGAACAAGTCTTGCAGCGTGAATCAGTAGCAGGCAGAACATCTGCAGACTGCAACAAGAGCAGAGGTTTCAGGCTGGCCCTTTAGGACTAAGGTCATTTCAGACACAGGCTATTTTCCCCCCAGAAATAACTTAGGCACAAATCAGGAATCACTTGACTCGCTCCAGCTAGCATTAGCAGCAGTCCAAACAGCCTGCTGCAGATTGAGACGATTGTTCGCAGACAGGTTCGCTGAAAACATAGTCCCCCCTAGAGGCTGAAAAGATGAAATGTTTTACTGTCATCTGTACTGCAAATATACCCTGCCATTCAGCCTCCCAAGTTCTTCCCTTGTTTTTCGAGAAATCTATTCTCTTTTTGTTTCAAGGGATCTATATTCTGCTGGAACACGCCTAGGGGATTTCTTACTGTGACATGATGTATCTGGGTGTCTCTTTTTGCGTTCCGTGGTCTTCATATACTTATGTTACGTAAAAATGCAGTGCAGCTTTTAGGTGAAAATATTGCAGTGTGAAAACTTCAGGTGAGCAGAACTGATGCTAAAAAAAATAAATGGAAAGGGGAAATATTTACTCGATCTTTTAATTGCCAGGATCTTCTGTGTAGATATGTATACAAGAACTACAAAGTGAGAAAGCTACAAACGGAAACCGTGGGCAGCATACGTATACAATACATACAGTGGTACACCGTGCAGAACTCGTTACTCTTGCTATCTTAACAGGTTCCACTTCGCAGCATAAAGTCAGGTAAAGGTGGGCAGGTGGATGTCACTTTTATTTTGCTAATGGGGAGAACAGAACTTGGGAAGGCAAACTGTGATGTCCCAGAGGTCAAGGGTGATCTGAAGATCGTCTCTCCGCTACACTGCTTATTTTCACTACCACTGCTAAAATCATGGCTTGATGGTCCTCAACAGTCACGCGGTGCTACACCTACCCATCCTTTCCCACATATACTGGAAGGTGAGCTGTGATGCGACCTCACCAGAGATGTGCTGTTGAGTTATGTAAAAGCAGATGCTAGGACGAAAAAGACTGACCCTCTATCAGTTAGTCGCAGTTTCTGCTCATGCTCCCATGGAGTATTTCAAAAGCACATACTTTACTAGAGCATACAAGTTATGGGGCTAAAACCCGATCCAATAACCCAACATAACCCAATCAGTACTTGCTGTGTTTCCTCACATCTGCAGGGCAATATTGAATGTGAGGTCATACAGTGAAAGACCACAAATCAGGAACTATTTGCAGAGACACAATATTCAAGGCAAAATGCAGGAGAGCTGCCATGGCTTACAGAAAAATGCTGCTCTCAGAATTGTCTTCAAAGGCCCCAGCCTGGCATGAGAAGAATTATGACAGGTATGCATGCTAGGGACATACCTGATTTATCAAAATTAGATTGCTGACAACCAGTATGAGTTACAGCAGCTTAAGGAGGGCCCAAATTAATACCTTGGGACTGGTACGGTATAAATCACAGTCAGCAAGTGTGTCTTTTAACAGCCTTATTTCTGCACCCCATATAGCTGTTGCAAAGGAACTGGATCCATACCTCCATTTCCATCAGAAGACTTTGGAGACTCCCTAAAGCACTGCCCTTCACTGCATACAGGAGCAACATTAATGACCTTAAACTAGAGATGTCTCATTAGCTGTACCTTGATACACTTTCAATCACCTCATTTCTTCTCCCTTCCCTTTTCAGGTCAGTCCACCTAGCATTATAGCAGGGATAAAACAGCTCTGATATATTTTGTGTAAGAAAAAGCTTACATAAAGAACATAGCCAATAGATTTTCTTGTGAAGTTGTGAGAATAACCTTATTTTACAGCAGCAGCCCATCAAGACAGCATGTTGGAATTATATTTCATGTTTTCTTTCCAATTAATGCCCTGCTCTATGTGAACAATAAACTGTCCGCCTTAGTTATGAATGTATCTAAATATATGATACGTTGCCAAGGAAATACAAGCCTCATTCAGATTCATATCAATTTTAAAATAGGGAGAAATAGTTTTTCATTTATACGATGCCACTAGAATTGTCACGAATTGTATATAGCATTTTTCAGTTTCTAATAACTCAACACCCATCTCAGGAAGGTTATCCTCTGATAATTGTAGGAAGAAACACCACAAGTTCTGTGAAGGACAGGCAAAATCATCTTTCGAAGCCTTTCAAAGTAAGAACAGTGTGCACAAGATTATATTCCTACTGGAAGTTTATTTCTCTTCAGTAGCCTTACCACTTCCAAATTGAAGTAGCTGCTTTAGAGATTATGACAAAGCACATTTTTCTTTCCCCTATGACTAATATTAACGAAAAACCAATTACATGTACTTCTTCAGTCAAGACATGTCTGCAGCTGCAACAGTAACTTTGCCACACCTATGTTTTTCATTTCCAAAGTGAAAGCAAGCTAAAATAGACATGACTACAGAAAGTGTCCACAGTTTTCAACAAACACATCAATAAGATATCTTAGCTATTACAGTGTTGTTAGCCCTACCTACTCTAGCCTGCTTGATATTGCGTGTTATACAATGGCATTACATACAACCATTATACATAAACTGCCACTCTTTTCAGCTGCTTATCATTTCAGTCGGACTTCAACAGTTTTGGATAAAGTTTTCAGAATGTGTGTCTACTGTGGCATTTTTTTGCTGCTGTTCGTATTCTAACTTCACCTGGAAAAGCTTGGCCGTTTTGCAAGCAATTAGGGAACTGTTCGTTGCCTCACACCTACCAACCATTCCAGAAACCTCTTTTTGACTTTGGCCCTTCAGTTGGTGGTGGAGGGGGGACACCTGTGTGTGAAGGACAGGCACATGAAAATGTGTTTGTGAATTCTAATATTAGAAAGGCCGACGTTCCTGCATGCAGTCCTACAAGTAGCAAAAGGTTAACAGTGTAAATCCAAGATTTCATCTCCCTTATGTGCACACCATCCCCTTGCAACCTGCTTATCTTGTTGTACCTGCACTGTCCATCCCCAGAAGCTGAGCTTTATCCCCACCCCAACCCTGTATCCATTGGTGACCTGACAGCACATACACAGCACCACAGGGATGAATACACTTGCTTTGGTCCAGGACTTTGAGGGATCTCAGCTGCTCCAGGCTGTTGGATGAGCACACCAGAAATAACACTGGGAAGCCTAATTTTGCTTTCTTGTATAGTCCAGAGGAAAGCTGGACTCGTTCTTCTGCCTTCTCCTGAGGCATCGCAACATTGCCAGCTCCCCAGGGACAGCTGGGCACAGTGATTCCTACCTGTGTCCTACCACAGATTTCCCTAAGCATTTCACATGCTCCACAGAAAGAAAACACCTGGGATAATAACAGGAATTGATCCTTACATTTTATATTCGGTTTGAGCAACATTCAGTTCGGACAAATTTTTCAAATGGTTTCGACTTATAATAAGAAAGTATGCCATATTTACATGGTACTTTAATTAAAATATTGTGCTAGGGAGGACTCTGCTATTACTATTTGTAGATGTGTATCTGTTGAACTCAATCTCAATCCAGCGTCTGCAGACTGTGGACTCTAAAATTATACTGGCAGCAAGCATCAGAACAAGTAAAGGTGTAAGAGTTCAAAGGCCAACCAGAAATGATGGACTCATTTGTTAACATGGCCTTATTATAAAGATCCAGCTGAGCATCAATTCCCAGCATTGACTTTGAAGGTAATTAGCTGCCAGTAAAAGCCAAGACCACCCATTCAAATGCAAGTCATTCCGTTCTCACCACAAAATTCGGCAGATGGCTTGTGTGTGTTGGGTGCGTGTGTTGTGCTACAGAAGAGCTTGAATGGTGGTGATCCAGTGCCAAACACGGAGCCAGGCAATGCGGACAAATGCTCAGAAGGTGTGCAACGCTTGTGAGCTTCCCTCAAAGACAAAAGAGGAAATTTGAAATGACTGAGCATGATGGAAATAAGAGGGCTAGGCCTTGAGAGCAATGGAGTATGGCATGTCTCATAAATCCACAAATGAAGAAGCGCACTGATTGTACAGCACAGTTATTGATGTGGTGCAGGTGTCATTTCTGTACCACACACAAACAACAGCCAGTGCTCTCCTGGGTTTATTGCAAATCTGTGAGTAAGGCAGTGCTCTACTGTGAAAGTCGTTCTGCAGTGGTGTCAAAAACAGTTAACAAAGGCTGTAAAACAAGAGATTTTAATTCTGAGCCAGTCACAGATGTTGATCGATCAAGTTTAAGTTTTTTCTTTATTTATATGGGAATTACTTGTAAAACTCTAAGTGCAATCCAAGTATAAATTCAACAATCAACAACATTCAGGATTTTGATTTGCTTTATCTCTTGAAAATATTTTATGTGGTACTGCCCCTGGAAAGCTATGCCTGATAAAGTGATTAGTCATCAACTGAACTTCAAGAAAAAAGAAACAGAATTCCCAAAAAGGACAAAACAGTGGAGTTCCACCTTTTCGCAGCAAGATTAAAATTACAAATAAACACTTGAAAAATTTAGATTTTTCCCTTGGAATTCTTTGCAAAAACACCTTCTTGTTTATGAGTCCACAGACTAAACCTGTGCCTGAAACTTTGAGAGCAATGATGAATTATGTTTTTATCAGAGGAACTATGTTTTTGTGGGGTTGCACACTTTTTTTTTGCCCCAATTTAAACAAAGTGTCCCCACACTTCATCTGTTTTCCATGTACTTTCAGAGATGAGAGAAATATTGAGAAAGCAATTATTGCGTTCTTTTTAAAAGTGTAACCTTAGAAATTACCCTTGACGCATGTTGCATCTTCCTCCTCTGCCTAGGCTACGTTGGAAAAGATTCACTTTCTTTAGGCAACCAATACAGAATCACAGAATCACAGAATCACAAGGGTTGGAAGGGACCTCGAAAGATCATCCAGTCCAACCCCCCCTGCCAAGGCAGGGCCACCTAGAGCACATCACTCAGGAACACGTCCAGTCGGGTTTTGAATGTCTCCAGAGAAGGAGACTCCACAACCTCTCTGGGCAGCCTGTTCCAGTGCTCTGTCACCCTCACAGTGAAAAAGTTTTTTCTTACGTTAACCTGGAACCTCCGATGCTCCAATTTGCACCCGTTACCCCTTGTCCTGTCACTTAGTGAGACCGAGAAGAGCCTGGCTCCATCTTCCCGACACTCACCCTTAACATGTTTATAAACATTGATGAGGTCACCCCTCAGCCTCCTCTTCTCCAAGCTAAAGAGACCCAGCTCCCTCAGCCTTTCCTCATAAGGGAGATGTTCCACTCCCTTGATCATCTTAGTGGCTCTGTGCTGGACTCTCTCTAGCAGTTCCCTGTCCTTCTTAAGCTGAGGGCCCCAGAACTGGACGCAATACTCCAGATGCGGCCTCACCAATGCAGAATAGAGGGGGAGGAGGACCTCCCTCGACCTACTGACCACAGTCCTTCTAATGCACCCTAGGAAGTCATTGGCCTTCCTGGCCACCAGGGCACATTGCTGGCTCATGGTCATCCCCCCGTCCACCAGGACCCCCAGGTCCCTTTCCCCTACACTGCTCTCCAGCAGGTCAGTCCCCAACCTGTACTGGCACATGGGATTCTTCTTTCCCAGGTGCAAGACCCTACACTTGTCCTTGTTAAATCTCATCAGGTTCCTCCCCGCCCAGCAATACCTACATTTACAGATAATATCTGGGTAAAGATAATACCTGGGTATTAGAACAGACTGTTTATGCTAACTGAACGAAATTAGAAAGGTAAATCATCTTGGTTTGGGTCAAAGTGATGCTGAGATTTTCACTTTTGTTTTCATTTCCATGTCTTAGAGCAACACCTGCAGAATTTACCCCTGGTATTTTACTAACGTAAATACCTTGGACTCTCTGCTAGACCCAGTTCACCCTTGGACGGTCACCACTGAAGTGCACAGGACAGTGGCCACCTTGTTCCTCATCTGCATTTGTCTCCATGAAAGAACCATATCATAGTTTGAGCTAAGCAGCAAGAGCTGAAATACAAAGGTCTGCTGTGCCTTACCAACACAATAGCAATTCTGCCTAAAGGACCTAAAAATCTTCATACAGCAAAGGTAATTTCTGGTCAATATTTAGTAACTCTACAATAGGTACCATACTGCTTGTAAAACAAATGATAGAATTATTGTTACGGAGTCCCTCAATAACAGAGTTGGTATCAGACACCCCAGATTCACCATCAACTATACAGCCAGATTGCTGCTATGTGTAATATCAAGATAAGAACTGTTCTGATGTGCTGCTCACACAGGTGTTTCCATACAAATGGAGCAGAAGTTGCATGACATTAAGAAACCAAATATCTACGCTTTGGCTCGATACTCAGCACTACAGGCAGTATCATTTTACATCGTAATATCAGCCCAGGAACTGATTAATCTTTAAGAATATTCTAAGGGAAAATTTTGATTATTTTTTAAGTCAGATAAGCTCATTTATATACTTAGAAACTGTGTTGGCAGAGAAAGCTATGTGAAAGGACAGCAGCAAGCTGCAGAGATGGTGGAGCTGGAACTCCTTAGAGTTGGCATTAGCACTGAAATCTCTGTACGTCTTTTCTCTTGTGTGTTAATTAATAAGTAAAGTATGGAAAAAGCCTGGAAAATAAAACAAAACAAAACACTTTTAATACTATTGACAGATCTTGTCCCAATGAGTTGATTTTTAAAATAATTAATTATATTAAAATATATGCTTTGGGAGTTCCATAATTTCCAGTTTATTAAAGCACAAATGTGATAAAAAAATGAATGTATGGACTCAGTGGAATACACATTTGTCAACACATCTTTGAAATGGGAACAAATGAGAGTACTGAGAGAGTACAAAGGCTCCAAGAACAGATGGGTGGATGGAGGAAGACATGTTGGAGTAATGAAAACAACACAGAGCAAAGAGTGGGATAGCAGTAGTCTGTAAAGTGCTATGCACCAACCAAGTCAAAAGAGATCTTACACTTAACAAGGAATTTGCCATTTCATACATCAGTTAATGTCATTTATTTGACTGAGATGGGTAAGAGCTCAACAAACAAAATGGACAGATGTTCACAGGTTGTAGTTACTGCTAGAAGGCAGGAACTCGGCAGTGCAGAACAGATCACTTCTTCAAGTTGCCAGAAGCAGAGGAAGAGGAAATGGAGGTGTACTCATCCCCTCTGCAAAGACAGAGAGGCCTTTTCAAAGTGTAGCCTCTATTTGCATGCTGACAACACAGACCTCTAGGAAGTGATGCCATCTTTATGTGCAGTTTACTGTGTATTTCTTAAGAGCCTACTTGTTCTTTTCTTTAGTTGTGTATTTTACTTTTGCTGACAGCATGAATAAGTGCTTATAAGACATACACACACAAACAAATAACCACTTGAAAATGTTTAATTCGTTCTCCTGTATGTGCACTTGTAGACTAAGGTCAAAAGGACAGAAACATTTCTTGTATTTGTAAAAAAACCGCAACTTCTTCTGTGTCTTTTGCTGTCAAAGCTGACAGAAAGAGCAAACATATGCAATTGTGGAAATGTTAGCAGGAATTAGGTATCTTTCTGAAGACCTAAGCAGTTTTCCACTTATTTTCTTCTCTTAACTTTTCCTGGCAGTTTTCACATAAGAAAACAAGGACAGAAAAAATCAGGGTTTAATTATTTTCTTTCTTCAGCTTTAATTGTTGCACCATTCTTTTTTAATACCTGACGTCTTTTTAGGAAGATGGGTTTGGCCAACTTTGTTCTCTCAAAGGCAGTTGGGAGCTGGTCCAATGTAGGACAGAACAGAGCAAGAACCCAACGTAATCTGTAGCTGAGGTGGGACTGTTCTGTTTTTTGTGTACAATTGTTCTTGCTGAAATCAATTGGACTGTTGTGAATTTAAAAAAAAAAAAGGCAAAAAAAAGGCTTGATGTCATACCCATTCTGGCAGTAGCTGATCTGAAAGAAAGGGCTTTGGGGATGAGTCTCCAGCCCCTGGCTGGCAGGTTGGCTGGATCCTGGTGCCAGAATTTACTGCCCTTCCAGATATGCCAGGACAACTGCATGTGTAATTGCTGCTTACCCTCATTCTGTCAATATGATTTGAGTGTAAAAGGTGTTTCTGCTAAACTAGGTCATATGACAGAACCAGGCTAGGGAGCGTCTCCACGTGAAGAAATGCCAAGAGGCTGGAGGGGGTGATAATTTCTGGTGTTGTGGAGGAAATAGGTGAGTCGCAGTAACAAATTTCTTATCCCAAGGCAGCTGCCCCCAAGATGGCATATTGGGCTCAGGTGACCTAGAAGATAAAATAAGCATGTGTGTAGACAATATCTTTTTTTTACCATCTTTCCTTCTTCTCTTGGGGTTTACCCTTGGTGCCAACATTAAACAGTACCCTTGTTTAAAGGGGTGATTGACCCTATGATGTTTGTGAAAGGAAAGCTTTGCATACAGACCCTAGCAGCACAGGCTGCGTTAAGTATGTGCTATGTACGATGAACGACACAGTCCTTCAGGGAGAATTATGTGAAGACAGAGCCAGAATTGTGACAAATGAATGGGGACACATCAGAGACACAGACCGATAAGAAGTGCAGCTAGTTGTGACAACAATCACTTTATTGAAACCCAAAGGTCTGCATTAAGCTGAATTAATTTACTGAACACTTGGATGATTTGATGGAACTGGCATAAATGTTTGAAAAAATTGTATTTAAAGAGCAGCTATCAGTCAGCCTATGTTAAACCAGAAGGATATTTCAAGCTGATTATATTCTGTGTTTGGTTCTTATCCAAAAAGTCATTAAGTGTATGAAGGAAGAAAGAGTACATGTTAAAAATCTGTGAACATGTCAAGATGAAATATGGTTGACAAATACGTTAAAATTTTGATGATCATAAGAAACTCAAGAGGTAGTTTGAAGTCAAATAATTTAATAATGTGCAGTGCTTTGCCCTTCAGGAAAGTGTACAGAAAAGCAGAATACAGTACAGAGTAGTGCCACAGGAAATACTCTGCTCATCCTGAAGAGCCACAAACTGAAGGCAAGTGAGCAAAATGATGCTGTTACATTAGCTGAAGAGCTGTATGTCAGGAGCGAGCAATAGTCCTCTCCGCTCTGCAGGAGTGCTATGTTTGCTTTGAGCATTATTGTTTTGAGAGAAACACAGACAAACTGGACAGTTCAGAAGGGAAGAACCAGAGTCTGGAAGTATGTCCCCCCCGAGACAGGTTCAAAAGTTAAGTTTGCTTAGTCTAGGAAAAGAGAAGACTGAAAAGAGATGTTGTGGTCCCTCCATATGGAACAGATATTTTAAAGATAGGGATCAGCTGGGTTTTTTTGCGTCCCATGTTATTGCCAAGACATCCCGTCCCATTCTGCCAGGTAAACTGTGAATAAATATAACTTTGTACCTCCCCTCAATATTTTTTTTCCTTGGAACAGCATTTAACAATGATGTCCCTCAGGAATCCATCTTCTGGCAGCTACTGCTAACTACAGAGAGTTTTCTGTCCTCTGTCCCTGTAGTTATAAACCCTGAAATGATTTACCAGTTTAGCATTATTTTTGGTAAGATTCCAAATACTTCCAAGTGAAAAGGACACAAAGAAAAAAGCCTTTATATAACTTGTCACAAGTGGTTTGACAAGATTTACAGTTAAGATGTCTCTGTTTCCATCAGCTTTCATGTCTGTCTTTATTTGAGCAATGTTATTGGATTATGTCCACGAAACAACATTAAAAAGGGATGTTAATGAAATGATCACCAGAACATTTGAGTCATAGCTAAAAAGAGACACTGAAAACACACTTTGCAAATAAAATAAATTTCACTGGAAATGTGTGAAATTAAGTCATAACTGCAGTGAAAAATATGGTCAAAGGAAACAAACCCCTAGAAGGCAACATCTGCTTTCCCTATATTGTCTGCCGTTTCCCCGTAAATTGTCTGATGGAGCACTTGCAGGAGAACCTCATTTTTTGTCCTGTAGTGTTTGGAGAGATCTCCAGTGCTTTGGAGTATGACGGAGATTGCTTGGAGTAAGAAATCGAATTTCAAAGATTGATGGTTATGGCCTGTACCAAACAAATGACTAGGAAATGCATTTCTTGCTTTGAATCATGTTATGAAGGAAATTCCTCCGTGTGCCACGTCATGCCATGGCACAGATAAGACAAAGGAGCAGTTTGGTTTCTGTAACGTGCTGGACCTGTGATCCCAGCAACTGTAACTATGAGCATTGAAACTGGACATACCCTACATTTGACCAAATACAACCTTACTGTGTTTTAGTCTAAAAACCTGCCTGGCAGTAGAGAACAAACTGAACCTGAGTAACTTGAATGCATTATCTCCACAGCTGCAGGTATGAAGAAACGGTGGCAAGATGGGCAATTGTCCCTGCACCCTGGGACACAGGTGGGACAAGGCCATCACTGCGCAGTGTGCTTCCAATCTACAAAAGGTCTGTATGATTTCTGCTGTTAGTAAGGATTCTCTCCCTAGCAAGCATAAGCATGCATCTCTTCTGGAAGAAGCAGAAAAATGTCTGGTAGATATGGCAAACCCTCTGGCAACATGAAGATTACTGAACTACACACTGCAGTGGCTGTGGAAGTTGTTACGGATACAGAAATAAAATAAAACTGGTCTCCTTTGCATGAAATACTAGGTATTTTTGTTATTCTCCTACAAAGGTAACTATTTTCTTTTAATAATAAGGTCACAAAAGTTGAAAAAATACCAAAAGCCACGGCTTAGATTCAGTTTTCCTAGCATGTTCCAGTTTGAATTAGGACTTCAGTTATTTTCACAAGTATTTTAATTTAATCTCAGCTGTATTTTTTGATTTAACTGCATGTGTAGTTCTGAATCTGCATTTCTGACCTTAGACTGAACGTCTAAGAAGTCTGCTGCTTTATTGCACCAGTCCAGGTGAAATTAATACAGCAGAAAAGTACACAAAAAGATTTCAATTCTCAAAGCTGTTTCCCGTATTTGCATGATTTTGTAATGAGATCTGACAGCTCTCCACTTGATGTGAACTTGTAGAAATCTATTAGGCCTTGAATTAAAATGATATATTTTGAACCCTGAATGTAAATGGGTGGCTTTCATACAATTTGATTTTAAATTAGCTGGGAGTTTGCAAAGTTAGTAAATACCGTACAGTGAGTAGAGTTGGTTTAATATACACCAAATATAAACAAACCCAGACACTTTACAGAAAGGACAGTGCTCTCTCACAAGTCAGATGGATACAAGTAGATGGTGTAGATGTGTCACAGGTTGTGAAGTATTTTTCTTAAAACATCATCTCTTTCCCCTTTCTCAGTTCATTGTGTGTTCATTTACCTTTTGTTTCACACTCTTTTTACTCTCTTCTCCTTTTTAAAATTCAGATTAGCTTTTTCTTTGTATTTTCTTTTCTTCAATTTTGATTAATTTTTTAAATTCTAATTTTCATATTGATTTTTAGTTTTCCTAAATTAAATATAAGCTAAATAACATTGTAACTCCACTCAAACTTTCCAAAGACACTTTTCCCAACAAACTTCAAATGAAGCAGAAAAATCTTTTCATTCACTTGGTGGTAATCATTAAAGCACACTGAAATCAATTTACAGTGACTTAGAGTCCAGTTGGGTTCAGCCACACATCTTTAATTACGCTGTTTAAGAGGAAAGCCAGAAAAACAGTCATTTATTTTTTGTGCTTTATGCCGTAAACCCAGTTACCTAAAGCCAAGAGCGATCAGAAGAGCGTTCTGCAGAATTACTCTCATCTGCACAGCGTGTTTCGCTGCTGCCATCTTCTGGCAAAAAGGACAGCCCTCCCGATTGCTTTTGACATATTTAAACATCTTTTCAACAGTATCACTACAGGGTTTTGTCCATTTCAGGTTTAGATAATTCATCTGTAAGTTTTGTAATGTGCCGTCTCCTAGCCAGTTTCAATCTGTACACACAAAATATTTTTAGAAGATATTGCAAATCTAAAAATCAGTATTTAAAAACAAATATCCTTTGTAACATTGTACTGCTGCACATCATCTTACACATATTAAAACGTAACTGTTTGAGAAATGTTTTTGTCAATCTTTATGCTGCTTATAGTTTACATTTAGGCAGCAAATAAATTATTCAGGTCTAGATATGGATACAAACATTAGCTCATAATAGTAGATCAACTCTCAGGCTGGGTGGAAGCCTTCCCACCTGAAAAAGCCGGCACAGAGGGAGTAGTAAAAGCTTTATTGAAACACATTATATCAAGATATGGGATTCTAGAATCAATTAAGCCAGACACAGGTGCTTGTTTTACAGAAAATATAATCAACTGTACAATAGGAATAAAGGGGAACCTACACACCCCTGATCACTGAGAATGATCAGGAGACTTGAAAAGATTAACAAACTTTGTTCAGCATGTTAGCAAGAATGCTTAATAAAAACAAAGGGAGGAGCTGTTGAAGGGCATTAGCTGCTTCACATAAATAAGTTGGTTTTAATTAGAAAAAAATACTTAGGATCATAATAAGGTGTGATTTGTGCTGTTTGCTTAGCTTAACTTAGCATGACTGGCTAAATTTGCTGAAGCCTTTAGGCTGCGATAGTTATTTTTCTTACTAATTTTTCTAGCAGCTGGTAGAGTGTTGTGTTTAGGTTTTTAGTACTGGAAAGTGTTTTGATATCACACTGATGTTTTGGTGATGTTTTTAGTAAGTCTGGGACTCCAGTTCTCCATGTTCTGCCAGTGAGCACAGGTGCACAAGGAGAGTAGACCAGAAGATAAGGAGGCTTCAAGACTCAGCTGAAACTGCAAATCAACAAGTGAAGAGCCTGCCTACCTGGGCACAGAAGAATCCCATTAGATGTTAGAAGACCCCAGACCAAAAATCACCATTGTAGTAAAAGATGGGTGGACAGCACGTGAAGGGTGGGTGCAAAGGTCCCAAGGGATTTCTTTGTTCTGGGTCCTTCTCTTTAGAGGCACCTGGCCCAGGCTGCACCGGTGCTGCACCTTTCAATTAAATTAATTATTTTATAAAATCCAACACCTGAGACTGCTGCGGGAAACCTAGGGTCAAGCTTGAAGGAGGAAGCGTGCCCAAGAAATGTGTGTGAATACTCAGGCAACAGCTACTCCTTTAACATAGACCTGAGTCTGTCTTTAAGTTCGTATTTACTACACCTTCCTGTTTTAATATGTTAAAAAGCATAAAGAACATTTACTGTATTTTTTATGCTTTTATGTTTATAGAATAGAATAGAATTGATGTTCTCTCTACTGTTCTTCATCCTTACATAATCATTATTGGAAAACTATACAAAACTGCCTATTTGTCCCAAACTTTTTTCTAACAGCACTTGAATCCATGGATTCTGAGGTGCTGTGATGTTCATACAAGCACATTTTCGCTGAAATTAGCACTCTAAACTGCAGATCGTTGCTGCAGATGAAGAAGAAGCAGCTGTTACAGGTGGCNGGGAGACCGTGTCAAAGGCTTTGCTGAAGTCTAGGTAGACTACATCAACAGCCTTTCCCTCATCCACCAGGCGGGTCACCTGGTCATAGAAAGAGATGAGGTTGGTCAGGCAGGACTTGCCTTTCACAAACCCATGCTGGCTGGGCCTGATCCCCCGGTTGTCACGGACATGGCACGTGATTGTCCTCAAGATGACCTGCTCCATCACCTTCCCTGGCACCGAGGTCAGGCTGACAGGCCTGTAGTTCCCCGGATCCTCCTTGCGACCCTTCTTATGGATGGGTGTCACATTAGCAAGCCTCCAGTCATCTGGGACCTCTCCCGTCAACCATGACCGCTGATAGATGATGGAGAGCGGCTCAGCAATCACATCCGCCAGCTCCCTCAGCACCCTCGGGTGGATTCCATCCGGCCCCATAATGGGGGCCATAATTATGGTCAAGTAATGTGGTGATGTTCTCTCTACTGTTCTTCATCCTTACATAATCATTATTGGAAAACTATACAAAACTGCCTATTTGTCCCAAACTTTTTTCTAACAGCACTTGAATCCATGGATTCTGAGGTGCTGTGATGTTCATACAAGCACATTTTCGCTGAAATTAGCACTCTAAACTGCAGATCGTTGCTGCAGATGAAGAAGAAGCAGCTGTTACAGGTGGCAGCAATGTTGGCTGCTCTGTAGGCAGCAGAGGTCCAAGCCAAGCTGTAGCCCTGACCCCTGATTTAGACTCTTCAGAGTAAGGATGCTATACCAGGATTTCTTGAAAACATGAAATCCTGTAATAAACAGCTTTCTTAAACTAGGCTGCTGAATGAGTTCACCAGGCCCAGGGCCACCACAAAAACATGCTGGAAGTACCCTTCCTAAATGAAATTATTATCTAGAAAAAAAACAGCAGGGAGAGAAGGGGAGGAAGGTTACAAAGCATAAAAAAGTGCCTGACTAGCACATCTTAATGAAGTCTGTAGCCTCCAACCCCCCTGAGCTTCCCCTCAGGACAGGGCTAAGCAAAGCAGCTGCACTCCCGTGGTCCAGGTCTGATGGAATCTCCTCAGAATTTCTTACACACACACACCCCGGGAAATCAGACATGAGTCAATTTATTTTTGCCTCCTTTGCAAAGACTACCCGCATTAGTTGATCCATCCTTGACTGAATCTCTGCTTCAGGGGAATGGTACTGAGGTCTCCCCCAGTGCCCCCCTCAGCCCCTTGCCACCCTCGCGGTGCCCTACTGCCCTGCTGGCGGGGGGAGACTGGTTATATTTCTTCCCTCAGGAGCGAGGGGAGCAGGGGTGTGGGGACACGGGCCCCGCTTCCCACCCTCAGGGGTGCTGGCAAGAACTCCGCCATCTTTGCTGTCGCCGCCGCCGCCAAGCGGCCTTTCGCCCCACTGCCCCTGCCACACACTCTAGGGCAGCTCGGCGCGGCGCGGCCCGGCCCCCCGGCCCCATTGGCCTGGCCCTGGTGGGTCGGGTCGGGTCGGCGCGGCCGCCTCCGGTTGCATCAGCTGCGGCGGCCCGGAGGCGCCT
>VWZZ01003693.1:0-21130 GCA_013399095.1 Psophia crepitans | reverse complement strand
CCCCGATGCCTTCAAGAGCAGTTTTCCAGGGGACCTTACTGACTAGTTCCCTGAGCAGCCTGAAGTCTGCTCTCCTCATAGCCGGGGTTGAAGTTTTGGTGGCAGTTTTCCTCCTATTGCCGAAAGATTTTAAATTCTGTCACTTCATGGTCACTATGGCCAAGACAGCCACCAATTGCTGCTTCCCACATGAGACCTTCTTGGTTCACGAGTAACAGACCTAGGAGGGCACCTTTCATCATCGGCTCCCTTAATACCTGTACCAGGAAGTTGTCATTGAGGTGTTTCAGGAAACGCCTGGACCTGCTGGTATCAGCTGTGTCCCAGTTGACGTCTGGCAAGTTGAAGTCCCCCATAAGAACAAGGGCAGTTGGTCTTGAGGCCTGTCTTAGCTCCTTAAAGAATAATTCATTGGTGAATTCATCTTTCTGATCCTCTTCAGTGCAGCATAGCATCAGGTTTGCAAATAATATAAACTGTTGTCCAGTTCTCTTGATTAACGAGGACTTAACGAATATGTGTACTGCTTTTCTTCTCAGTATAATAAATTCAAGTGTCGTATCCTGAATGAGAAGGTCAATACTCCAACTACAACAGTATACAGGTAATTATGCATGCATCATAATATTGCTGGGTATATCTTTATAGGATGAAATATACCAAATTAGTGTTTTCCTATTCTTAGGTGTGGTCCCTTGATAGATTTATGCAGAGGTCCGCATGTCAGACACACTGGCAAGATAAAGACCATAAAAATTCATAAGGTAAGTGCTGAAACTGCCTTAGACAAATGTTTGCACTGAAAATGCATAGTTGTCTTTAGGCAATATGATGGTGGCCTATCCAAGAATGTACTGTGAAATGAGTAACCTGGCCAAAAACTCAAGTGTCACCAATTGGGAAAGGGTTGTGTGCTAGAATGATGTGCAGATGGTGTGAAGCCCATGTGTGTGTCCAAGTCGTGCACTTCCAGCACAGATAGGAACCTGAGTGTGGCTTAAGGCTTGGTTGAACTGTATCAGCTGTTTATAGTTTTTGCTCAACTGATGTTTATAGCTGAGTGTGAATAATCAGTTGGAATAGGATGGCTACAAACAGAGCAAATAGGCTTTAAAAAATGAGTTTGAAAACCCTTTTACATATGCTGTTCACCTTTTCTTTCTGGATTTTTCCAATCGGTGCTCTGAAATCAAGATTAAAACTCTCCTTATGCTTTAGTTGTTCTACATGAAACATAGTGATTTACTAATAATTGCATGCCTTTTCGTAGCAGGCAGTAGTAGTAAAATGTGGAAGCTCCTCCTTTTCTTCTATGTTTCTTATATTTTTTGCACGCAGAATTCTTCTACCTATTGGGAAGGCAAGGCTGATATGGAATCCCTCCAGCGGATCTATGGAATTTCATTCCCAGATGCAAAAATGCTGAAGGAATGGGAGAGATTCCAGGAGGAGGCTAAAAACAGAGATCACAGAAAAATTGGGCGGGTGAGACACTTTTTCTGGTAATGTATTTTACAAACACTGTGGATGTAACAACTTAACTCGAAGTGTCTTGAAGACGGAGTATACTTGTTGCCACAACCAAGATGTAACACAATTGTATTTTCAGTCTAGTTGCAAAGTCAGGTTCTTTTCTCATGAAGAGCTTCAAAAGTCCTAAAGCAAATAACTTCTCTTTAGACTTTTCGCTGTTTTAAACATGGTTACATCCTTATTCCACAGTTCTATCAGAACAGAACATGAACACTTAGATCTGCAAAACATGAACGCTGCAGGCAGTGCTCATTCCTACAGTTTGCTGCAGCCTGTTCACTTACAGTTCTTTTCTTCTCGGTGATTTTAGAATCCCTAACACATCTCTGTGGTGGGTTGATTGGGTTTTGACTTTGTTTTCTAGATGGAAACCCCTGTCAGGTAATTGGTAGTCCTGAACACTGTTACAAGATCTGCTTCTAGGTCATTGGAAACATAAACGGAAGAATTCACTATATGTGTCATGAAGCATGTGCAGTTTGTCACAACATGGGGCAACTACAGTTAACACACTCAGTTCATGTGCAAATAATTAGAGAGCAGCAGAAGGAGAACTAGACATTACTTGTCAATGTACAAAGGGAGCTGCGGGGGCACAGTTAGGTGTTACACATAAACGTGAAGCTTTGGGGCATCAGTAATGAAACAGGAAGCTGAAGTCTCCTTCCCCTGTAAGTACCGATGGAGACACAAGTACTAGTGTAGATGCATCTGATGTATTGGTAGAAATTCTGATACTGCGAGGTTTTGGTTTTGGATGGGGTTTTTCAGTTTTTAGGTGTGTTTTTTTAAATTTTGATTAGTGATGCCCCATCAGTAATAATAAATTTGTGAGTGTTAGGTGAAAAAGGTGGTATACAAATGCTAAGTTTTTAAAATACTGTTTTTCTGCAGGACCAAGAACTGTTTTTCTTTCATGAGCTCAGCCCAGGTAGCTGTTTTTTCATGCCAAAAGGAGCTTACATTTATAACACACTAATTGAATTCATACGGGTAAGTGATGTCTTTTGGAAATCTTCTTATAGAAGAAATTGCTTAATTTTAGAAAAATACATAATAGCATGCTACATATAACAGTATTAACAGCTTTTCATTTTAAGTTAGTTTAATCTCTTAGTTTGGAGCTAAAGAAACCTGGTTTCTTTGAATTGGTCTTGTCACAATCTCTGCTAAGTTATGCTTTTATCAGTACTTTGTACCTGCAGTTAAAACAGTGGTAATGATGCTTTATAATACGAATTCTTTAACATCTAGTAATACAGTTTAAGTACACACTACGGCTGTTCCACTGATGCATATTGATTTATTTTAATAAACTTACTAAATTTGGCCTTGTAGAACTACTTGTTACGAAATTATGTGTAGGAAAAAAAATCCTGATCTTCCTGTTGTAATATTTAAAGTCTGTCTTATTATTGTATATTTGGGCTGCAATGTACTACCAAGTGTCATTGAATAATTAGAGACTGCTGCTTTGCTTGCAGGGAGGAAACTTGTTCTTCTTGCTTACTAGAGAGGAATTCTTTGAGAAGGGGTGGTGCTGGTGGAAGGGATGTATCCTGACATGTCCAACTTGAATTTCCCTTCTCCTCTCTGACTTTTGTAGGGCAGCATTTGTATATTCTTATGGCTGCAGATTGAAGGCTGAGTACCATTACTTTTGTTTTCTTCATTAGTTGTTGTACATAACTAATGTCTGTTGTTTTAGAGTGAGTATCGAAAACGTGGATTCCAGGAGGTTGTCACTCCAAATGTTTTCAACAGCAAACTATGGATGACTTCAGGGCACTGGCAGCACTACAGTGACAACATGTTTTCCTTTGAAGTGGAGAAAGAAATCTTTGCTCTGAAGCCTATGAATTGTCCAGGACACTGGTAAATACACAGCAAATCCAGTTTACCAAAGATGATGCTGATTCACAAAAAAACCCAAATCCTGTTTCTTTTGCCTGCGTAATTGTAAAGATGGCTATCTTTGGGTATCCAGATGTAGCATGCTGTCAGGAGTGATGTAATTATGAGTCTTCTTGCCTACATGCTCTCTTTACTGGAGACACTGAAAAATGACGTTTTTCCATCATTACAGTGACTGTATTTTAGACCCGAAGCTTACCTTGGTACCACGAAACCTGGATATCTAAAATACATACTGGGGCGTAGACAATTTTGTGGCAGTTTAGGCCTTCAGGTCAGTTTAGGCATAATGGTCAGTTTTAGGAGCTGTTTTGTCTTCTCTCTGTGAGGTGGGGCAAGCCTACCAGCAATAAAAGGATATCTGCATTTGTTTTCCTGACAAAACTAGATGTGAAGGATGGTTGCATTCAGATTACTTTGCAGAATTTTGATTTTGGATAAGCTTCAAGTAATAAACTGTTCCTTCAGCCTTATGTTTGATCATCGTCCAAGATCATGGCGTGAGCTGCCATTACGGCTGGCTGATTTTGGTGTTCTGCATCGCAACGAACTGTCAGGAGCTCTTACAGGACTCACTCGAGTACGCCGATTCCAGCAGGATGATGCTCACATATTCTGTGCTATGGAGCAGGTATGTGCTGCTGCTAAATGAAATTGGGTATTAAAATCAGATTAACTGATTTTCCTATACATGAGACTTTATTTCTATTCTCATAAAGATTGAAGAGGAGATAAAGAGTTGTTTGCAGTTCTTGCGTACTGTGTATGATGTCTTTGGATTTTCCTTTAAACTGAATCTTTCCACTCGTCCTGAAAAGTACCTGGGAGATATTGAAGTGTGGAATCAAGCTGAAAAGGTAAACAGTAGTCTTATTAAATTTTTATATGAAAGCAATGTTGGAGCTGGAAGTTCTGTAAGAACATACTGCCTTCTGGGTGGTACAGTGACAGCTGGACATGAGCAATATAACTTTAATAACTGTCTTCAGTTCAGTCTGACTGCTGTAAATTGCTTACTCTCCATACAGAAACAATCTCCATGTCATAATCAAGTTACTCCTCTCTCTCTGCTTGTATTTTTTTGATAATTAAAAAAAAAAAAAGAGAACCAATTCTGGCCCCTGTAATAAGCCATAGAGCCGTCTTCTAAAAGCGAGGTTGCTTTCATGATGAAAGGGAGGGAGTTAGCCCCTGCAGGGGCAGTGCTGGGGAGAAGACAAGGCAGGAATTGACATTAGGTGTGTCAGGGTGGATCCCCTCTCAATATTATCTACAAACATTGAATCTAGCATAAAAAGTTCTTGCATTTTAGCTAATGCTGCTTCTTTAGCCTCTTCTAAAATGAATGCATTAATTCTGATTTGATTAAATTTGGACTAAATTTTTTTTTTTTTTAGCTGGGGCTCTTCCAAAACTTACCTTTTTCAGAAAATAATGAATGGCAGCAGTAACTGAGAAGTGCTGAGAATTTGATAGTTACATATCTGTAGTAGCAGGCTGACATGATGCTGTAAGATGAAAAGGCAATGAGCAACTGAGAAACACTGAGTGTACATGTCCTTTATCTCTAGCAACTCGAAAACAGCCTCAATGAGTTTGGTGAGAAGTGGGAGTTAAATCCTGGCGATGGAGCTTTCTATGGACCTAAGGTTAGTATGTTGCTAATAGCTGGGTTAGGTGTTTAATTCTGTTTGGTCGAGGCAGATGAAAGTTACACAGTTCATTGCTTTCCATTGTTACTACTGTGATCTTGGTGGTAGGGCTAGCATGCAAATACTGTTCTTTGCAGTACAGTGGGTGAGCAGAAAAATCCCCAAAGTGTTAGTGTGTTTATAAAATTGTGTCAGATCTTGCTTTCCCCAGAAAGACAAATGTTGGGTTTCTGCAGAGTGTTTGCCAAATGACTTCTAACAGGTATCTGACCAAGACAAAGTCTCCATCTTGTTAACATTCTGCTCTAAGTTAATTGAACAAATACATATGGTCACTAAATGCTGTTAATACTTAAAGAATGCTTTTCATATATTACTGTGAGCAAGTGGGAGAAAATACTATGGTGATGCTTTTGGTTTTCGTACATGGTCTTGGTATAGACAACTTTTAGTTTTCACTTATGTTCCTGCACATTCCAGTCCACTGTAATATTATAACTAAGTTTCTCAATGTCAATATGCATTTCTGAATCATTGGTGCTGTTTAGGTTTGGCTGGAGGATATAGAACAAAACTGATTCTTAAACTGGTGACCTGGTACAAGCTGAGATTGTTTAAGAGCTGGAAGAGGGGATTTTTTTATAGTTATCTAATACTATTTTAAGATGCTGTCCAGCTGAAATTTTGTGCATTACCAGATAGGTAAACTCTGACATACTTCAGAGAGAAACAATAACCTGTGATCCTGATTTTCACATAGTTTTAACACTCACTACATCAATTAAACATAGTTTACATGTGTAAACTATGGGTTTAGTAGGAGATGTGAACAGAAGGTGGCACTGTAAGATCTGTGCTACCAGAGCAATTGCTGCATTAGAAATAATCCTCTGGGCAATAAATGAATCCTAAGTAATGAGAAAAACAAATATAAACTTGCTGGTTAAACAAATTCTTGAAAACTGTTGCTTTTACTGGCACAGTTTTGGAGCTGCATTGAGTTGCTGGTGACTTTTGGTATTTTATAAAGGCCCTTGCATAGGTTTTGTGGTTTTATTGGGTTTTTTTAAATCTGTCTCTTCAGTTTGCACAGATTAAGTGGGGCTTTCTAGAAATTTCCTGTTGTCTTTGAGCATAAGGACAGAGAGCCTTACAAAATTACTTGTAAGTGTTTCCCTAATAAACCTAAACTATGTTTGTGTCTCTATTCGGCCATCTAGTAAACTGATTCTGATTTCTCTCTTTGGATGCTAATTCAATCAATTTCATTTTATGAGTTGTAGGTGAAATGTATTGTAACAGCTAATCATTCATAATGTGAAATACAAACATCTTGTAATTTCCTTGGTTGATTTGAAAGAAGGCAAATATCTACAGGAACCTTTGTTAACCTTAATTAACTTTATACTCGCTTCTAATACACTCTAGCCAAAGTAAGACGAGCAAACGTCTTGCAGTGGTTTTAATGGAACCTAGGTAAAGTTACCTTTTTAAGTTAAGGTCTACATCTAGGGTACCTTTAAACTACTTGGATTTTTTTTCTGGGTGATTTGAAAAATGAAGAAGATTGTAAAGAATGTATTTTGATAGAAGCTGAACTATGATAAACTCTGGCTTCTGAATGCAAAATTAAAAGACATTTAGAACTTCAGTTAATAAAACATTGATCTGTTTGATACATAAATTAAAATAAGGCATACAGCCATACTGGTGAAAGGATGAGTAAGAGAGCAATGCAAAAGGTCAGTACGCTATAAATACACTGTTTTCTATCCGTCTTACTGTCTAACTTACGATACAAGTTTACTCAGGTTTAAAGCGTAAGATGCAATAGAAAGAATAGGCTTGACTGTAGATTCTCGCAGTCAGAACAAGTATCACTGATTAATGTGATTTATATTAATATGACTGTTTAACAGCAGGATTCTCATCCCATGTCCGTGCTTTGAATTTGTAACATAAGCTACAAAGCATTCAAATGCTGCATAACAAAGGAGAGGAAGTTTGCTGGTTTGAGGTTGAAGAAATCTCCTTTTAAGGGAGCCATGTTCTGTTCTGATCTTGCTGTTATGTGCTGCTGAATTCAGTGAAAAGGCCCATGAAAGTCCCAGACTGAAAATTACAAAAAATAGTCTGAGTTATTAAGTGTAGTTCCCCTCTGAAGTAATGTGTCTCTACTTGCTCACCTCATTCTTAGCTCTAACATTTTTTTGCATTGGAACCTGCAAGTCCTAATGTAGGCTGAAGTAGTAAAAGTATATTGTCTAAAAAGTGAAGATAGTTCCTGTGCATTGGGTGAAACCTTTCATCTTAAAACAGTAAGTTTACTTTCACAGAGGCATGCTTGTATCTTCAACTGTAGTAAAAGATTGTGTCTTTTTGTTTTTAAGATTGACATTCAGATTAAAGATGCCATTGGCCGCTACCACCAATGTGCTACAATCCAGCTTGACTTTCAGCTACCAGTCAGATTTAACCTCACCTTTGTCAGGTAAGCACAGAGGCTGGTGGTTTTAATTGGTATGTGATCTAACTTTCCTGTCACTTACGTAAGTTTACATCAACAAAAACCGTGACCTTTAAAAAAACCCCAAACCTTTCTTCACAGCAATGATGGTAATGACAAGACAAGACCAGTTATCATTCACCGAGCTATCCTGGGATCTGTGGAGAGAATGATCGCCATTCTAACTGAAAACTATGGAGGCAAATGGTAATGTTGAAAAGTAAATCTGTTAGTTCAGTTTGAGCAAATACTTTATGTAGGAGAGAAATTAGCCCCAAGCATGCAAGAATCAAGAGGGTTTGTTCTACTTTCTTGCTATAGGGACATGCTGTATGTGTACCACAGCGCAATTCCTTCTGAACCACCTTCCTTAAATAATTCTAGGTCTGTGTGGTGATTGACCCTGGCTGGAGGCCAGGCACCCACCAAAGCCGCTCTATCACTGCCCCCCTCAGCTGGGCAGGGGAGAGAAAATACAATGAAAGGCTCCTGGGTCCAGATAAGGGCAGGGAGCGATATGGGCAAAACAGACTCAACTTGGGGAAAATTAATTTATTGCCAATCAAATCAGAGTAGGATAACAAGAAATAAAATCAAATCTTAAGAATGCCTCCCCCCACCCCTCCCTTCTTCCTGGGCTCAACTTCACTCCCAAATTCTCTCCCTCCTCCCCCTGCAGTGGCACAGAGTGACAGGGAATGGGGGTTGTGGTCAATTCATCACATGTCTCTTCTGCTCCTTCCTCCTCAAGGGGGACAACTGCTCACACTCTGCCCTTGCTCCAGCCTGGGGTCCCTCCCACGGGAGACAGTCCTCCACGAGCTGCCCCAGCTTGGGTCCCTTCCATAGGATGCAGTCCTTCAGGAACAGACTGCTCCAGCCTGGGCTCCTCTCTCCATGGGGCCACAGGTCCTGCCAGGAGCCTGCTCCAGCGTGGGTTTCCCATGGGGTCACAGCCTCTTTTGGGCATCCACCTGCTCTGGCATGGGGTCCTCCGTGGGTTGCAGGTGGAATTTCTGCTCTCTGTCATCCTCCATGGGCTGCAGGGAGACAGCCTGCTTCATCATGATCTTCTCCAGGGGCTGCAGGGGAATTTCTGCTGCGGCACCTGAAGCACTTTGCCCCCCTCCTTCACTGACCTGGATGTCTGCAGAGTTGTTCCTTTCACATCTGCTCACTCCTCCCACTGGCTGCAATTGCTCTTGGTGTTGAGCTGGGTTATTTCCCCCCTTTAACTCTGTTATCCCAGAGGTGCTACCACCATCCCTGATGGGCTTGGCCTTGGCCAGCAGCAGGTCGATCTTGGAGCCGGCTGGCGTTGGCTATTGAACATGGGGGAGGATGCTAGAAGCTTCCCTAAAGCCACCCCCGTAGCCCTCCCATGCTACCAAAACCTTGCCACGCAAACCCAATACAATGTGGTAGCCTCTACGTGATACCACTCCTGCGGGTGCAGCATACAGCTTGTCTGCCCAAGGTGTGCATCTCAACTTTGCCTTGCAGCGAGACATTTATGTAGGTCATCTTTGCTGCTGCAGTATAATATCGGATGGGGATGACTTCTCAGATAAGACTTTAAAGTAAATGTTCTCCCATGATTAGTTAGTAATAAGCTCAACAACTTAATTGAGATTAGTTATCTGTCGTAAAACACAACTTGAATCTTCAGGTCAAAAAGTACTCTTGTCCACACTGCAGTCCTTTCAGGCATTCAGTTCTTTTGGGAAGATAAATTGTAACAAATGTAGGGCTGTCATCACCTCTCAACCCAATGTAAGCAGTGCCTTTATGAATCTCCTGTGTAGATTTTAGTCCTATCTGTTAAGAGGATATTTCATACAAAAAAAATACTGAAAGCTATATAAACTTGTTTTGTTTGTTTATTGAAGGCCACTCTGGCTGTCCCCGCAGCAGGTAATGGTGGTGCCGGTGGGACCAACGTGTGATGAGTATGCTCAAAAGGTGACGTATATGGTTTGGGGGCATTTTTTTCAGTATATTGTATTTAGTTGAGATACTTGGTTATTAATGATTAGTAGTATTTATCCCAGATAAGTGTTATATGTGCTTGCATACCGCATTGTATCATTTTTCTATTACAGTTAGCTGCTGAAGTTGTAGATTTATCTTAAAGACGACCTGAAATAGATTCTGAATATCTAAACAAAAACTGCTGATGTTTGTGAGGGCTTTATTTTTTGAAAACTTAGGTTTTTTTCTCTCTAGCTCAAAAGCTGTCTTACCCTTCAGGTTCTAGTTTGCCATGGCCCTGTGAATCTTGCAAAAAACAGTAAGGAAGATGAAGATGGGTCTTCGCATATTTAGCGTCCAGCAGACTTTGTGCTGTATTTCTTTCAAGCACATTATACATAAATAAAAATCTGAAAAATAAAAATGATCTTCTAATCAGAAAACTCCATCATCCTGCTGCCTTTCACAATGTCACACTCAAACTGCTATTCAGTCCAAAACATTAGATACTCACATCACTGCTTAGTTATTTAATTTAGTGTGTATATACTTGCATGTAGCTGAGCTGTTTTCATTTCTTGAACTGGGTTCATTTCCAGCACCTGAGCCAATGACAGTGCCTTTGTTTTAGGGGTCAGATAAGCTTGACTGGCTTCAGTCTACAAGTCATAAATAGTTCATTGCCATGAATATCCTACACTGACAGTTTAAATACTTTTTCTCCTAGGTCAGGCAGCACTTCCACGATGTTGGATTAATGGCAGATGTCGATGTAGATCCTGGGTGCACGCTGAACAAGAAGATCAGAAATGCTCAGCTTGCACAATACAACTTCATTCTGGGTAACGTATAGCGCATTTCTTACCTTACCCTGGCTGACTTTCTTGCACAGATTAAAGGATTTGATCCTTTTTCTCTGAGCATGGCAGAGAGTGGTAGTCAGTGTTGTAGGTTACTTTGCTCTGAGACTCTCCTTTCCAGTGAGCCTCTCCTGCCTGTGTGATAAGCATTCCTGGGTTGCGTATCTGTCACCGAAAGGAGGTCGCTGTGGCCCAAGGAATTACTGCTGCTTTAGAAAAAGGTCGTTGCGGTCTTCTGGTCAGCAGTGTGGAGACATACATGAAACTTCTTGCCCTTTGTCAGTCAGATTGCTAAGTGACTTCCCGTGTGCGCTCCCCCCCCACCAAATAAAATATCTGAGCTGTTATTTCAAGTATAGCAAAAGTACCACCATATTTTCACTGCATTCAGCTGTGGTGCACTTCTGAGCTATACGTGCATGCACAGGAGAAGACTCTTCCACAAGAGGATGATGCAGGGGCAATTAGAAACTGCCCCTGAAGTGTGTGATTTGAAGCATTGCGTTAGTCATGTCATGTAAATTGAGACTCTGGCATTGACCCTTGAACTATCTGGGATCCATTAGTGCAGAAGGAGCCTTTGACAGAGAAACTCTACCCTCAGAGTAATTGATAGTCATGAATAAAGTGTTTCTGTTCTTTAAAACTTTACGCATGTGATACAGGTGAGACACAACCACATTCTGCCTTCAAGACCGCACACAAATGATCAACCTATCACGGGAAAAAAAATCTCACCTAATTTATATTCAGAGGTTGTTTCAAAGAGTTGTCCCACTGAATGTAGATTGGACGCCAGAGAAACACAGTTATCTGTAGCAACTTCCAAGTATATTATATAAAATTTTTATTAGTAATGAAACACACCTTGTTATCTTGGTATCTGTATCTTAATGTTTAAGTAAAATAGCTTTGGGATTTTCCAGTAAACTGCCTTGCTGTCTCTGCAAAGAAAACAAATAGCTATTTATTGTTTACAATGAAGTTGTCTTTCTAATGTTTGCCTGTGAACTGCTCCATGTTTATTTCCCATTTTGACTTTGACTCTCTAATAAGTCATGCTGGACTTAGGACATTTACTTTCCTCTGTACTTACATTTTGCTAAGTTGCTGTTCGTAACATACTAAAACATGTTAGATGATATAAGTAAGGCTGTTGAGTGTTACAGATCTAAGGGGGGGCTGGAAGGAGGGCAAAAAACGATTTGATGCATTGGTTGGTAAGCTTTTTAGAATTTTTGCTTAGTATGCCTAAGTTTTAAGGGAATGGGGGGAAATACAGAGCTTGCTAAATATTAAGTTCATTCCTTTGCATCTTGGTTGTTTCTAGTTGTTGGTGAAAAGGAGAAGGCAAGTGGAACAGTTAACATCCGCACCCGTGATAACAAGGTGCATGGTGAGCGTACAATTGCAGACACTGTGAAGAGACTGCTGGAACTGAAATGCTCTCGCTCGAAACAAGCTGAAGAGGAATTTTAACACCATCTGCTCTACCAGCGTGAAAAAGATTCTAGTTTTCCTAATTCAGTTAACCACAGAGTTTTTGTGCTGAACCAGCTTTGAAATATATTTCACATTGGACCTCTTGCTCATTTTAGCAGATATTTTTCTTTAGTCAGAAGTGTCTCTTTTTTGTAAAAATCAATTTTTCACAAACTTTGAAGTAAACTATCCTGGCCTCTGACCAATGACAGAGGAAGCAAGGTGAAATGACTTTCTGTGAATGCAAGGAAAAATGGAAATGTTGATCAGGGATACCCACAGCATTTTAACTGCCCTGTTAAGAATAAAAATACATTTTGATTACAAATGTTTTTCATGAAAGTTAAACAAAAGACCTTGGGCTTAAGAAACCACATAGTAACCATGCGCTGCATCTGCTTTTGGAGTGTCTCCATTAGCAAGGAAAGTGATACACTGCAGTCTTGTCTGCTGGTCTTACACCAATTAAATATGCTGAGTCTGGAAAGCTCCCAGACACATGAACGGCAAAGTGAACAGAGGTCTCCTCCTTCTGTAGAGGTTGGTGCCTCGGCTCTCACTGTGTGACACTCCTGATGTGGGGCTGCCCGCCACAGAGCACCAAGCTGCTCACCAAAGCTGTGTCCAAAGGCGGAGTCTGAAATGTGCTGGCTCCGTGGGTGAGGTCCTTGTCACTGTCAGAGGGGGATAAGACTGTCTGGAAGAGGCAGGGCATAACAGGGACAAAGCAGCAGCTAACAAAAAGGTCCTTGGGAACAGAGAGTGTATTCCTGTCCCTGAGCTATCCTTTCAGTAAGGCTGTATATATCGCAGCAGAAACAAGAATGTACTGAACTAAAAAGGATAATTTTTTTTTAAGACAAACGCCATTTTTCAATTCAATAGGTATGGTCCCCATCAGCGGAACCCTTCTTTCCCAAGCCTCTGATCCAGGGCATCACATACTCAGTTATCCCCTGCTGTCTCACAGTTGAGGGATCTCGGTTGGTTTTAGGTTTGTTTTTTTGGGGGGTTTTGCACATCTGGCTGGCAAGAAGTAAATGTCTGTCACTGACAAGAAGTAAAACCATGGTCTGAGGTTTCTTGGTTTTGGTACTTTTTTTTTAATCATAACTGACCTGAACATCTTCCAAAGGTGGTTGATAACTGGTCCTTTAAAAAGAAAGCAATTGCTACAGCCTCAGCAAAAATCAAAGCTGAGGACAGGTTTGAAACATCCTGTCTTTTGAAAAGCTACTAGTCTCATAATTTCCTTTATTACCTGGGCAGAAGCCTTTCATCTAGCCTTTTCTCAACTATCTTTCTTAGGGTTGATGGTAACATTATATCAGCACCTGAAGCCGTTGTGAATTCAGTCTCAATGGACCACAACCCCAGTGACTTTCAGCAAAATATATTCCTCCTCTGATTCATTAAGACTAAATGTTCCATCTAACTGCTGTTAGATGAAAAAAAAATGTTAAAAAAATGGGCAATTGGCTTTCCCCAGCCTTGCTGCTTTCAAAGTTGTGTTGGTGAGGGTTAAGTGGGTTTAAAATACTTTAATCTTATTTTCTGTATTTTGCATCTGCTGAACTTGGCTGTGAAGTGAGTGATGTTTGTGTAAAACAGTGGAATCAGGTGTTAGCTATCCCTGAGGCAGAAGGACTTCTTCAAATGTTGAAGGAATACCAGAGCAGGTATCAGTCCCCCAGGGAAAAGGAGCCACTAGCTTGGTTTCTCTCTAGGAATCATGACTCAAAGCCCTTTGCACTAGGCTGGTGTTTCTGATCGTTCTCGGAGCTCTGCCTTTTGTTTTTCAGGGTTCCACAGGCACGATGGTGTGAAACTGCCTTCACTGCTGTAATCATGCAATGATACCAGTGCTGTAAAATGCCAGACACTACTGTGTATGGCTCAGTAGATGTCAGTCTTGGACAAGTTACTCATGTACCTAGATCATGCTTTTAAATACTTACATAATATATATCTACATATATGAAGATGTTACTAGAAACAACACTTGAGGGTACAGTCCAGTACAGTAGGTACCTCCAGCAGGGTGTGGACAGAACCAAGGTGTGTATGTTCAAATTGTGATCAGTGCAGTGCTGCGTCAAACTCATTGCTCTCTGCTGTTCTGATTTAAGTTGTCTAGCTGCCAAGATATTTAACCTGAGAGATCATCCAAGTAAATGGAAGTAAGGTCTGTCAGGAACTTGGCAGGGAGCACTGTGCTGGCCTTGAGTTTTCTGTGAAACTCCTCAGTTCTGCAAACTCCCCTGAAAGAGTTTTCCCTGGCCCAGAGCCATCTGGGCACTGCCGTGACCAAGGGCAGTTCCATTAATGGTGTGGATGGAGTCGTGCGCTTCACTCATAAGAGAGAAGCAACAATACCCTTTATTGATACAAAACAGTGAGTTAACAAAGTTCAATGGTAAATGTGACAGTGGTTTAACAAGGTTCTGTGGCAAGGTACACTTATTTACTGCCTAGAGGACAGGCTCAGACAAAACTGTCAGGGAGACCTGTTGAGTCATGAGGCTCAGAAGGGACCCCCATGCTCTAGGCATGGCCAGATCCAGCCAGACGTGATCGATGGTTTATGTCTGAAGTATTATATATGTGCAATCAATCCATTCTATCATTTAGCAAAGACCTCAAAGTTTAGCATGCTATGGTAGTCACTTACTGACGATCTGTTGCAGCAAGGAGTTGCTCAGCCTCGAGGAGTAACCTTGGAGAGGTGTTCCTACTCAGGCGAGATCCCAGTGTGCAGCCTGCTGTTGTTTTCAGGAGAGCTCAATAGGTTTTGGGTTGTCTACTATTTACAGAGTAAGACAACTGACTTACAGTCATATTTGTGTACCAGAGAGATGTCCGGGTCGCTGTTCCAGACAACCCTTGGCTACCCTCTTGCCATCCGTCCCCCAAAGTCCAGCCTAGGCCAGATGGAGCCACCATGACCCATCTGGTGGTTATGGCTTAAGGGAGGTGGGGCGAGCACACCACCACAGCTGAGACTCTTCCTGTCACATCTTGGGACGAAATTCCCACAGTGGCTGATACTGTTTCCTCAGTTACATCACTGGGACAGTCTGATGCAGTTGCAGTGTTCAGATTCAGTAACGTTATGTCAACTCTCCTAAAAGCAGTGACGCATCACCTTTAGGGACAACCCAGCTGTGAGATGAACTGTTAGTTGGTGTAGGCACCTTTACACAGTCAGTCTTGCTCTGACTATGCTTTTCCCATCACATCCAAACCCAGCCCACGCCTGTTCCCCCAGAGAAGCAAACACAGCAAGCCCTCTGAGAAAGAAATCTCTGCCAAGAGTTTTCAAAAGTCTGCCAGGTCTGAGTTTTCCCATGTTAGAGTAGGCCAAAATTAAGGGGTCTTTGAAAGCTCACTTCAGGCCTTCAGCTCACGCCCTGTGTAATTGCACAATTGCCTTAGCTTTCTCCACCATTTCTTAACTGGGCAGTCAGTTCTGGCAAAGGTCTAAGCAACTGGCCCTCAAATCAGATGACGGTAAACTGACGCTATGAAAATTAAGTATTGCTAGAGGCCATGCTTATTAAAAAGAAGACAGCACATGCTGCTTGTTGCTGTAAGAGTATTTCCAAAACCACTCAGCCCTTCTACACACTCCAGTCTTCCACCTGCCTTGGGCAGCAATATTCCTTCACAGTTGTCTGGTTGCAGTTGATGCCATGTTAGCCACCGTGACTGAGTGAGCTCATGCAAAACAAGCTGCATTTGGACTAGTATCAACATTATTATTCTTTTTTTTCATGTAGGAGAGCTTCTGGAGCCAGGCATGCATTAGCATCTTCTGGTAAATTACTACAAAGAACATGCACTCAGATAAACTGGGGCAGCCAGGGACATTTTGTAGTGTTCTCAGACATTAAAGATAAATCATCTGGTCTACATAATTAGTTTTGATATGTAAGACAGCTGTATCCCTCTCAAAATGATAGGCTTCAGCAGGATCACAAGGGTGTTCTGCAAACAGGGAAATGCTCTGAGATGCATAGGGGGCAGCTGCGGAAATGGAAAAAACACCAAACAGACACCAACTGTTCAGTACACAGAAAAAAATGAAAATATTCATGTCAATGAAACATGATAGGGCTTCCCCAAGGCAACTGTGCATATCTATCTATATTAAAAGATAAGGTAGGAGAGACCACTAGAATGGAGGCACAACAGCCGAATCCATACTGCATCAGGAGAAAGCCTTGTCTTCCCCAAAGTCTTTGGAATTCCTCTCTGGGATCCCCAAAGAGAGAAGCAGCATCAGGGACAAGAGGGTTGGCAGGGAGGAGCAGATTAGGCAAGAAAGCACGGAGCAAAGACGTGCAGTGCTCTCCTTGCCGACACCCAGATGCAAAGTACAATTAAGCTCCTTGGAGTTTGAAGCATCCCACCCTGTGATGGGTTTATCTCACTAAATTAGAGCAGAGTATGTTCAGTGCACTCCAGTTTGGGGCTGACACGTCAAGCCCATTTTGCCATCCATCACAGGAAGAAACGGGCTTATAAAGCAGACATTTATTAATTTATGAGCTTCCTCAAACACGACTCCTCATTTTGGGAATACTCAGAACTAACCCTTGTACATTGAGTGTGTACGGCAACATCAGCACAAGTTAACTTAATATTCTGCAAGAGCTTAAATGCACAATGACATTATCCTAATCATGTTTAATATGATTTCTCAATTGCACACTTCAGGGATAAACTGTAACCTGTGCACGGCACATTAGCAATAAAAGGAAAATTCCTCTGTATTTTTGTTTAATGGGATAAAGGCCCGTAAGGATGTGAAATCTCTACCTCTGCGTGTCTGCAAGGATGTTACGCTGTACACTGGAACAGCTTTGAATGTTCTGAGCGATGGACTTCTTAACTATGACTCTGAGTATCAGTATGGAAAAAGACCTTTTATTGGTGCAGCCACTGAAATGTCAAAATGGGATTAATTACTAACGGTATCTTTCCACGAAGCCATTTCCAGCTGAGAGTTAATAATCGTACAATGACATTAATTCACAAATACTCCACTTAGCTACGGGAAATCAAATCACACATGTATTCTGAGTTCTGGACTCCACATGAAGACAGATGGTGTCAGCAGAGGGATTAGGTGGAGTCCAAATACCTTCAGATCTTTCTAATCGGAGGGCTCACCTAGAGATTTTCTTTAGGAGTAAGATTTCTTTTTTTAGGATTTTTAAACCACTCTAAGTCTTTGAGCAGCTCATCCCTGGACAGATTGTACATCCACTTTACTACCAAGGTTCCCCTTTCTCACATTGAAAGGCAGATAACCCTGCACTGGTCAGCATTAGGAGGCTGAGATATTCGTATCTTTTATTGCTGAAGATTTTTCTGACATGGTTCACAGGGTGGAAATAAAAATAATTTCAGAATGTTTGGGTTTTACTTTCCAATTATAAGCTTGTTTTGTTTTTTCAGACCTTTTCCACAGAATAAGACTTTCAAGATCTGACTAGGAATGACCATCAAACAACAACTCCCCATTTCATTGTTACATGAACTTGTTCCATCATTCTGGTTTAGCAGGTGGGCAATTTAGACTTAAAGAGGGACAAAGAGCACATTATTGTAAAGAAATTCAGAGCTCTTTTTTTCAGGGCTCAGCTCCCTCAAACTAGAACTCAATAATTCTATCAGATTTCATGTACAGACTGTCAGAGGAATCCAGCATTTACCCGGCTCGTTTGGAATAGAAGAATCATTTAGATTGGAAAAGACCTTTTAGATCATCAAGTCCAACTGTTAACCTAGCACTGCCAAGTCCACCACTAAACCATGTCCCTAAGGACCACATCTACATGTCTTTTAAATACCTCCAGGGATGGTGACTCCACCACTTCCCTGGGCAGCCTGTTCCAGTGATTGACTACCCTTTGGGTGAAGAAATGTTTCCTGATATCCAACCTACATCTCCCCAGGTAAAACTTGAGGCCATTTCCTCTTGCCCTATCACTTGTTACTTGGGAGAAGAGACCAACGCCCACCTGGCTACAACCTCCTTTCAGGTAGTTGTAGAGAGCGATAAGGTCTCCCCGCAGCCCCTTTTTCTGCAGACCAAACAACCGCAGTTCCCTCAGCCGCTCCTCATGAGACTTGTGTTCCAGACTCTTCACCAGTTTCCTTGTCCTTCTCTGGACACGCTCCAACACCTCAATGTCTTTCCTCTAGTGAGGAACTGAACACAGTACTTGAGCTGCGGCCTCACCAGGGCTGAGTACAGGGGGATGATCACTGTCCTACTCCTGCTGGCCACACTATTCCTGATACAGGCCAGGATGCCATTGGCCTTCTTGGCCACCTGGGCACACTGCCGGCTCATGTTCAGCCGACTGTCAACCAACACCCGCAGGGCCTTTTTCTTCAGGCAGCTTTCCAGCCACCCTGCCCCCAGCCTGTGTCGCTGCCTGGGGTTAGTGTGACCCAAGTGCAGGACCCAGCACTGAGCCTTGTTGAACCTCATTGACTTGGCCTCAGCCCATCGATCCCCCGTCCAGATCCCTCTGCAGAGCCTTCCTACCCTCCAGCAGCTGACTTGGTGTCATCCACAAACTTACTGAGCGTGCACTCAATCCCCTCATCCAGATCATTGATAAAGATATGAAAGAGAACTGGCCCCAGTACTGAGCCCTGGGCTTGTGACCAGCCTCCAACTGGATTTAGCTCCATTCACCACAAATCTTTGGGCCTGCCCATCCAGATAGTTTTTTTAGCCAGCAAAGCATATGCCCATCCAAGCCATCACCAGCCAGTTTCTGCAGGAGAATGCTGTGGGAAATGGTGTCAAAGGACAGAACCTTGTGCAACCTGCTCTGGGTGATCCTGCTCTAGCAGGGGGGTTGGACTAGATGGTCTCCAGAGGTCCCTTCCAACCCCTACCACTCTGTGGTTCTCTGAATCCTCTTTCCAGCCCTTCTTGTAGAAGGCTGTCATATTTGCTAACCTCCAGTCAACTGGGACCTCCCTTGTTAGGCAGGACAGCTGATAAATGGGAAGGTTTGAAAAGGACAACAACTCAAAGCAGACAAAAAGAGCAGATTAAAACCACTCCACTCTTGCAACTGAATTTGAGAAAGATCTCAGCATCTAGACTGAGACTCAAGTGCAAACTAGAGCCCAGTCTCAGTCCATAACTGATTCCGCAGCCAGCTCCTGCCTGGTCCTGAAGTACCTAAACCACAGAGGTGATGTCTTATCCTGAAACTACCCACTTGCTGTGCACTGAGTCCCTGTCCCAGACATGGCATCCCCCATTTGGTTCCCTCCTCTGCCTGCAGGGGTTCAAACGCAAATCCCCAGCATCCAAAGAAGAGCATATTGTGAGGCTGGGGTCTCTCCTGTGTACAAAAAGACACAAGAGAAGCACAGAGAGTGAGGAAATACAGAAAACAAGGCCTGGCTGAGCTGCCTGGTAGGTCTGGAACTCATTGGGGGTTTCACACACATTTCTGCTTTATAGGAAGGAGGTGCTGTTTTCTTACCACCAGCATATAAAGTTAAGATCTCTCTTTACTGTTTCTGTTTTAACAAATCTTGAATTCTCAGCAATTAACTCGAGAGTTTTCAAGATGCTCCATGTAGAGCCGGTGGATCACAAGGTGCAATGATTTGGTGTATGGCTTTGTGTTCTCAACAGAAGAGTACTTTGAAAAGCAGTACTTTGTTGACAGGATAATCTGTTATCTTCCAATTAATAAATGCATGAGAACAAGTATCATAAGCCACTGACAAAGCCACTTCAATCATCCCTACGTATGGAAGATAGTGCAGGGCAATTACGGCAGACTCACTCTTTGTCACTTTCCAAGTGAATGGAAGAATGTAGCAGCTACAGTTCCTGACGTCAGTTTGCACAGGAATTAAGATACACCAAACAATGGAATTTTCCTTCCATGTCAATGAATAAAAGCAAGTATTGCGTTGCTCAAAAACATCTGTCTTGAACTACCCATTGAAACTTAAGATGGAGAGAGGTATCAGTATGTATTTCATATGGAGCACTAGTCTCATCACGGTAAATGAAGAACCTGCTGAAGGTCAAAACGCTGACATCATTCTTATCCCACCCTCCTGAATTAAACCTCCTGTAACCAGGATAAAGCGTTGTCACTGCTGGAAAACTGCAGCAAAGCACATCTTAGCTTTGTTTTCCTGAACAGCAACCAGGAGGCAATCACGCCGTGTCTAAATCACGGCTTGAGCTGAGATCATGAGGTGAGAAAAGGCTGCAGGAATTGTGTGAGGGAAGGACGAGGAATGGAAGAGACAGCGGGGTACAGGAAACGAGGGAGTTCTTTTACAGTCACACCTGGAATGGGGAAGGAGAGCTGCTACCTGCCCGTTTACATTTGTGTGCCATTTTACTGTCAGCACAAGGCAAAGGCTCCACGCACAAGGTGAGGCCAAGCTCTCAGAAGCCATTTATTTGCATGGTTTGCTTTCCTCTTCACTTTCATTTCCACAGATGGGCTTTGTCAAACTGCTGCAGCAATTCCATCTGAAATGATGGAGGCCTGTGGGATGACGACCTGGGGAGGCTCCTCCAATACCCCAATTCAGAGCCTACTGAGCAGCTTCTGAAAAATCAGCCTAGTCTCAATTTTCCCTCCCAGCCTTCAACTGGAGGCCCTGGCTAATGGAGAACCTCCTCCACCACTACCTCACCTATACTACCAAACAAAATATGTCAGGAACTGTTGTCTTGCTCCAAGGCCAAAACTCTTTTCCCTCACCCAACCGAAGATGCCGTGTCCATGCTGCCTCCTGACAGCAGTGTCCTCCAGCTGCCTCCCCTGCTCGTGCCCAGCCACACTCTCACCAGGGGACTAGCGCTGGGCTCTGCTGAAGAACATGCTGACCTGCAGGTATTGTACAGAGTTACGGACAAGATCCTCAGCCCACAGGCTGAGCATGGTTTAATTACCACACATCCACAGCTAATCATTCACACTTGTTCAGACAAGTATTTCTGGGCTTGCCGTACTAGGGGTGCTAGGAAAGCACAGGTGCCTGTGTCAGGGCTCATGGGGTGGTGGGTATTTGCTGTCCCTGCTCTCCAGATGCCACCTTAGATGATGAAGTGATGACATGTCTGAAATCTCTGAAATGTCTCTGTGCAAATACACGTAGCATGAGGAAAAAACAAGGGGAGCTGGAGACATGCGCACACC